>JAOUQW010000009.1:802663-819787 GCA_028565825.1 Olivaichthys viedmensis
TTTTGTTGGGTTTCCAAGATGTTTCTTTCATTATCCCAAGTAACAAAAATTTGTATGTTAAATAGTGTATGTTAGGATATTAATCTTAAATATTGATATTAGTGATAAAATCAAAATGATATCAGTCCCTTTCTGAACGTGATATTAATATACACTAATGACTTGTATACCCACCCTTTGTCTTTATAACTGCCTCCAGCCTCTTTTGTATCCTTTGAACAGCTTTTGGAGCCTCTCAGTTGTAATATTCACACCCAATATTTATTATAACTTTGTCAGATGTCATACACTGCCTTCTTCTAATCAGTTCTGGAGAATGAAAGGGTCGTGGCAAAACTTAAATTTCTTGCTTTTGGTTCTTTTCAAACTGTTTTGTTTGATTTTGCTGTATGTTTTGGATTGATTTTTTGTTGCTTTTGGTAAATCAATTAAAAAATCAAGGTATTTTTTACTTTTCCACCCATATTCCCTGGGGGATGCAAACTTTGCACTCAATTGTATGTACATAGCCACAGCCATTACTATATAATTGGTGGTAAAGTTTATAGTAGCATTTCGACTACCAGCACAATAATAACACTGGTGTCTTCATAACAGCATCTCCAGGCAGGCCAGTCTTAGAAATAAAACATCATGTTGCTGCAACACAACAGAATTTGCAGAACTAATTTACAGTCTTAATGTAGTATATTATAATAACTCATGCAGGGAGGATCTGCGCTCACCGGGGAGCTTCGTAAGAGTTACTTTATTAGGACTTCATGTTGGACTTCATTTAACACTGGTGATTTTATTGTTCAGGTAATTTTTTTCTCAAAGACTTTCAAAGAGCCAAAATATACATGATGGGTTTTAACTTTAAGAACATATACTGTACATGAGATTTTTGCATATTATCAAGCAATTCAGTCATTTTCCTAATTTATCTCTGTTCAACACTAACCCATAACCTGGTGTATGAGCAAAGGGTTTAGTGTAGCATGTGTCACATTTACATAGCATAAATGTGTGCAAGTGTGTATGAGTGTGAGTGTGTGTGTGTGTGTGTGTGTGTGTGCGTGCGTGCGTGCGTGTGTGGGCATGTTTTTATATCTTGGTGGGGACCACAAGGATATGAGTATCTGACAGTTTTGACCTTGTGGGGACATTTGGCTGGTCCCCATGAGGAAAACTGCTTTTTTACAAAAAAAGAAAAGTGTGTGTGTGTGTTCTACTGCACTGTAAAGAGCACAACAGGGCGCTAGGCTGTGAACTCTGTCTGGACTTTACACACTGTTGAGCTTTACCGAGCACAGACCATTATAAAGTAACCGAGGTCATTTTGGTTATTTAATTATTTATATATATATATATTTTGCATGTGAACGTTTTCCTCTGAGGCACTGAAGGCTATCAGCAACAAAGCAGAAATTTTCCTGTTTGTGTTTTTCACTGATAAAGGTTTTTTGTGGCTCCCGACAGCACACTGAAAAAGACTATTAAAAGGCATAAAGAATGGCACTGAGTTCCTGCCGTGAATAAGGTGTATCTGAAGCGACGGAAGAGCCTGTGCCGGCCCTGCTTTCGACTTAACCTAATCACTGAGATGCAAGTTATCTCCCTCGCTTCAATTTTCTGCAGTTCAGACCCTGGAAAAGTATCCACATGCAGTGGCTTTTACTGAGCCCATTTCAGAGTTTAACGCACTAATGCTGCCTTCAAGTGCCTCTCAAAAGCATCCACTTGCCAAGCCGCAATTATGAGTGTTCGTTTTGCAGAGCACAGACTGTTCTAGTCTCAATGAGTTCTTTGCCTTATCCAATACGGCTTCTCAATAATTGCTGGATAAAGCACTTCTTTGATATTAGGAAAGTGACGTGAAGTTATTGAACACGGCCCCAAGTTTTGTGCCATGATCATAGAAGTTACAAAAATCAGTAATTGTGTGTTTGTATAGGCAATCGCTCCAGGGTTTGAACTTGTCTGGATCAGTGTTGCATTGAGGTCAGAGAAATTTGATTAATAACAAAAGCAGAAGGGACTAGCCATTGATCACTCAAATCAGTCAAGTGATGCAGGAGAAGAGAGTATTTTTCTTGGGGGAGGGACTGAAGGACGTTTGATTTTGAATCTCATTAGAGCCTGAGCTAGGTTCGTCAATAGAGAGGGAGCTGTGATTTCTCTTAAACCCTTTTCAGGCCAGAATACCAAATACTAAAATGAGCCCATGTCAGTAGCATGTCACTACTGATCTTGGTTGAAATGTTAAATGGTAATATCCCAAACTGGGGCTGGGGCTATCGGAGAATCTAATCTAAAACTTCTTGTTTTGTCGTCAGTTAAAATCAGTTTACGGTACGGTTTAATGGTTTCAGCAGCTACTTCAGTGTTGCTGGCTTGCAATCTAAACTAATTGGCCATTTTATCAGGAGCACTTTGTAGGTGTACAATTACTGACTGTAGCCCATCTGTTACTATGCACAGTTTGTCAGCCCTTCTCTACTCCATCGACGGAAATGGACCACCATCAACCAGTGCTGATATTATTTGGGTGGTGGACCATTCTCCTTCCTTATTGGTCCACCTTGTAGTTGTACAGTTAGAGACTATAGCTCACTTATACCCATTCACATTTTGTGTTAATCACCATCTAATCCATCATCAGTGTCAGTTTCTGACCATAGCACCGCTGTTGGCTGGACATTTTTGGTTGGTGGACTGTTTCTCACCCCAGCAGTGACACTGAGGCGTTTAAAAATCCAAGACAAACAACGTACCAGCGCCAAACACACTACCATGTCAGTGTCACTGCTGTGCTGAGAAAGGACCGCCACCCAAATTATATCTGGTCAGCATTGCTCCTATAGTGGTCCATTTCCATTGATGAATGGGGTAGAGGGGGGCTGACGAATTGTTCAGAACCACAGATGGGCTACAGTCAGTAATTTTGTGCCTACAAAGTTATCAATATGGTAGGTGCACCTGATAAAATGATCACTGAATGAAAAAAAGAAAAATAAATGCATAAAACGTTAAATGTTATTAAGACAATATATATTTTCAGTTCCTCTTTAAAGGGAACAAAAACCTTGTGCTTCACTGTATGGTGTGGAAATAACAGGCTAGGCTATGCAAGAACACAGCGACCTTCTCTTTCTTTGATTTATGCAGCTTTAAGCTAATATTAAATGGTAATATTCTATAATTACCCTGACCTACACGAGACATAATTCACGTTCACTCTGTAAAGGTCCCCTTTGCCTTTCTTTCATTTCCCTCCAGGTGAAAAAGGTCAGCCTGTATAACGCTGTAGCAGCTGGCTAGCTTTCAGATACCTCTCTGTCGGCTAATATTCTACCCTGAATTCCACAAATGTCAGGGACAATGTTTGCCTGAATGAATAAAAACATTTAAACCCCACAGCACAGTGTCTACTTTTATCTTAGTTTAGTTTCAGTTGAGGGATGGGCTGAGCTTTATAGATGGGAAAAACAGATGAATGTCTACCTGTACCATGGAGCTACTATCAAGGAAATATTACAGTCTAACATCCTGTAAATGTCAAATGCCGACTGATCAGAAGGACATTCGGCACTTACCCAGAGCAAAAATTGGGTTTTAAGGCTAGAATATGTTTTGACCTATACCAATATCATATGTGCATTACATGTACTGTATAATAGAACATGTCTTATATTAATATAAGCTTGTAATATGAGTAGATCATTCTGTATAGTAACATTACCCTGAGCTCAGGAGCCAGTCAGTGATTTACAGAAGAAAAAAACAAACTTTTTTTTTCTGTAAATCACTGATTGGCTATTAACCCATTAAGGTACTTCTGAATACAATATTCTGTAAAGTGAAGATGCTTTCAAAAATAATTAAATGAAAAGAAGTAAATCAGTAAAAAAAAAAAAATCTAATCAATATGTGGTGTGACCACCCTTTGCATTTAAAACAACATCAATTCTCTCATGTACATGGTTGTGCCTGAAAATCGACTGGCAGGTTGTTCTAGGCATCTTGGATAACTTGCCAAGGTTCTTCTGCAGACTTTGGCTCTCACTTGCTTCCATCTTTGCAGGTTCCAGACAGCCTCGATCATGTTGAGATCAGGGCTCTGTGGATGCCATACCATCTGTTGCAGAACTCCTTGCTTTTCTTTTTACTGAGAGTAGTTATTTATAGTTGGAAAATGAAAATGAGCTTTTTTCCCTACTGACACTACTGCAGAAAACATTAAATAAACATCTAAGACAAAATTGATATAAAAAATCTAGGGTGCCCACGACTTTTGCACAGTACTGTAGTTGGAAGTAAACGCTATAGGGGTAGAGGTGCAGAATAGCTAGAACTATAACAAGCCTTTTCCACTTTATTTTCTGTACTGGATTCTTCCTCATTTCCTCCCACTACAGCTGTAGCCTTTTTGCTCTATAGTTAGAATCTTCACTCTCAACCCACGACCATCAATAGAGGTGTGAAGGCTCAGCCGTGCCTCCATCGGCCTCTTCCAATGTGTAAAAAGCCTGATACAGCATCTTTTCTACCTCCTGGCCATGCAGAATTGTCAAACACCTCAGTGCACTAGGAGGAGAATTCTGCGTGCTCAACCACAAAACACACTGCAGGTGCCTAGGCTTCTGGGACTGCGGGTACTTTAAAAGGATGTACCACTAAGGGGAAAGAGATAGAACAGGCTTGGGCTACGCTTGTGAACTAGCATGATATCATGCTAACATGCCACATTAATATTAATTGGTTGAATTACACCTTAAAGATTGATATGGAATGTTACACTGTAATGCAAAGTCAAGGCTTACTGTGCTACATTTACTATGCAGGTTACTTCCTGATAGCTAGATTTAGATTTAGATTTAGATTTATTGCAGAGCCCCAACAACAAATCAGTCAGTTACAATAATAATAAGAATAAGAGGCAAAAATGATGAATAAGAAGACAAGAGATATGGTATGTTGCATAATATAAAATAAATAAATAGTAGAATTGTACAACTGCAGTGTAGATGTAGAAGTATGATATAGAAGAATGTATACCGGTATGTAATTCCAGTTTATAGCAGTTAATAGAAATTTTGATTAGAATATACATAATATGTAGTAGTAATATACAGTACTGTGCAAAAGTCTTAGGCACCCTAAATGTTTTATATAGCTTTTGTATTAGATGTTTATTTTGTTTTCTGCATTAGTGTCAGTAGAAAAGAGCAAATTTAAGATTTACAAACATGTAAATGTTATCGAGAATTCTTTTAGTTGATAATGTGAAATGTGAAATTTAGTGTCTGACTAGGGCAGTGTGTGGTTATTCAGCAGTCTTATGGCCTGTGGGAAGAAACTGTCTCTGAGTCTATTTGTGCTTGCCCCAATTCTGTAGTACCGTCTGCCAGAAGGCTGCGGTTCGGGTAGCTGGGGTCCTTGATAATCCTCCAGGCCCTCCTTAGGCACCGTGTGGTGTAAATGTCCTGGAGGGAGGGAAACTCACCTTCAGCGAGCAGTTCGTACTACTCTCTGTGAGTGTTTGCAGTCGAGAGCAGTGCAGTTCCCAAACTAGCAGGGAATGCTTCCGGTTAGGATGCTCTCGATGGTGCAGTTGTAGAATGACTTGAGGACTTTGGGGCTCAGACAAAACCTCCTAAGTCACCTGAGATTGTAGTAAGCTAGATTTCAGAACATGACAAACCATGTGACTAATGTTACATGACTTGCATTACATTACATGACCAAAATTACAAGCCAAATTTGTGCTTTTTGTTGTGGATCTCCTAAAGAACGATAAGGATATTAGTCTTAAGAGTAAGAATAGTTTGCTTCTCCAAACTGCATACTTACATATTTATATTCTCACTTTAAGTGATGATCTTTATTGTGTAAAAAAAGACCTAGAAAAAAGTAATCTGATTAATGTCCTGTGTCTAAGAGCTTGTCAGCAGAAAATTTGAGTTTGGAGGCATTTAGTATGATATGCACCATTTAACACTCATACCATGGAAAATGACATTAATATGGCATCATTCCACATTTGATTGATGGTCCCAACACATGCTGTTTGTCAGGACAAACACCTCAAAAGTCTTACCCTTTTCCAATCACATGCCTGCAAAGTTTGCTCCAATAGAAATACAGATTTAGGTAGTGCATGCTCTGAAACATGTTTTAATTATTTTTTTTTTTCATTTTCATTTGTGATAAAACAGAAAGAAACAAAAAGCCTAAAGAAGTGGTCATATCAAACGCAAATAAAAATTCGCCTGGCAAAAAAGCCAATTCACAGGACACGAAAAAGGAATTTGCCTCTTCTTTCTGAAAATGAAAATAGAAGAATTGCTGATTATTAAGTAGCACTCAGACCATAACTTTGCCTTGCTATTTTCTTAATGTAGTTGGCCGCTCACAGTTGAAAAAAACCAAAACTATGTAGCTAGCTAACGTGACTACTAGATTTGGGAATTGGGGGTAGGGTGGCATTTTGCTCCACCCCAGCGCAAAAAATTACAAAGCAAAAACCCTGTGTGACTGTAGCTTTAGGTTAAATGTAATTTGTGTATATACTTTTACATTTATTCTATGGCCAGATATTTTTATATCTGTGAGGCAGACTTACGAATGAGGAAGAATCCAATCCAAGCATAGAGCTGAAGGCACCAGCTGTGGCTGTCTGCCAGTCCTGGGGTTTTTCACTAACAACCTTCTAGTCAGTACTTTAATCGCTGAGCTGCCATTGCTCTTATACTATCAGCTAACATACTGCCATACAAATATCAAACTTATCACCCCAAAGTCATAAAAAGAAAATCTGGCCTGAAACACTGGATCGGTATCAGATCAGGTTTGACATATTTTCTGGTCTGATTCACTGATGTTTTTCATTCTGTGAAGACGTGCTATGTTTACTGCCATAACACTGATTTTGCACATGAACACTAGGGTTGGGCACAAGTACTTGAGTGAAAGCAATCGAGCATGACAAACACAATATATGTGTAATAGGACATTTAATTTAGTTATATTTTTGCTTAAAAAAGAAAAAAAGTCAAATAAATATATTTTACATAGAGTCCAGTACCAATAAACAAAACTTAAATCCTTCCATAAACTGAGCCGTTTATGTTTTACTTTTAATTCACAGTTGTCAAGTAGAAAAAAAAGCATACAGATTCATTTCTTTTCTGCCATGTGTAAGTAAATATAACGTGCAAATGTCTGCATTGAGTTTCCGATTAGTATAAGCATTAATTATCACTGAATACGTTCAAATAAAATTTATAAGCCCAACGAGTTTATTAGACCAACGAATTATGCTAATTGCATGTGACCGCAGTGAAGCCGCTTTCCGGGCTCGGCTGGTATAAAAGGCTACATTGATTAATAAAGGAGTGTATTGCAAAACAGTGCCGTTAGCGCCTCAAAGGGCTTTTAACTCTACTACTATAACAGCACGCCATCTCTTCATGTTTAAACACATGCCGAGCGTAAACGCTAGCCAACCAACAATAACCATCAGGCAGAGACTTGCTGTTGCTAAGTTTTGTTGAGGACAAAAACACAATAGGCTATATAAAAAGTCGTAGCGAGATCAGAACCTTTAACCTCACGCCTGGGAATTTGAGTACTTGCAAATTTTCTCTGTTGAAACACACAGGCCATAACTTGTCTTAAAGTCCGCCACCATCACGCCTCTGATGTTTTTCATAACTTGGCAACAGAAGTTAGTTACTAAAAAGGTGGCAGTATTGGATCCGTATCGGGTATCGGCTGACACCAAGAGCTCTGATATCGATGCAATCAGCAGGATTGAGACCGCAGTGTCTAGAGTTTTCCTATAACTGACCACATGCTTTTCTGCACCTGCACATGCATCATGCTCTTTCCCTCACATAGAAGTGATAAGAGCTTTTATGCAGCTGGGTTGTCTGAATGGAAAACGCAGGCTAATTGCAATTCATCACAAGTGTTAATTTCCTTTAGAGACAGCAGGCCAACAACATCAAGCACCCTTCACTTTGTTTGTAATAGATTTTCACATTGGTACAAGTTCTTGAGATGTCGACAAGCAGCTATGCAGATTATGAGTATTGGTTTGAAGTTCAGTGTACAAGCTCAATGCTTTAGGTATCAGGCCCCTTTGAAGTCTGATACGTGTGTGAAGCTGAAAAAAGCAAAAAAGCTTTTGATGTCTTATGCTTTAGCACTTTTGGGAGTGCAGGGAATCATAGCGTTTGTTTTGGAAATACCAAGGTCAAGAACTCTGTATTAGAGTGAAATATAGCGTCCTGCTCAAGCCTTTAAATATTGTGAGCCACTTTTATAAGGAATGCTTAATGATGCAGTTAACAAAATCTGACTTAAATATAATTTATTGTAGACATAATTATCGATAGCTGTTGTGACATAAAACAATGTGGTTAGAAGTTAGTAATACACAGGAGATGAATACAACATTGTTCAGTAAGAAAAACAGTATTTAAATACAGAATTTTGCACAATTTTCAAAAGCATAGCAGTTAGTTGTGGCCTTTAGCCATTGCTTGCATATTGATCTAATATGATTTATTGTCACTGTATGGCACTCTAAAACGCTTTGCTGAAACTGGATCAGTTGTATCCAAAGCACGATCAGGCAGACCAAAAGTGACCAGACCTACAGAAGAGCAATACATAAAGCTTTGTTCACTGAGAGAGATCACAGCAACTTCATCACAGATAAAGATGTGCTGAATAAAGAACGAGAGACTCAGCAAAAGTAGTGTCAAAAGAAGGCTAGCTAGTAGTGCTCTCAAAGGACAAGTAGCAGTCTCTAAACCACTTCTCAGGAAGAGAAACAAGGCAAAAAGCTTTGCATGGGCTAAGACATACCAGCATTTCACAGTGGATCACTGGAAAAAAATCCTATTTACTGATTAATCCAATTTTGAGATTTATGGCAGTAACAGAAGGGTTTATGTAAGGAGATGTACAGAAGATAGATTTATACCACAGTGTATCAAAACAACAGTGAAACATGGTGGTGGATTTTCAATGTGGTTTCAGACTTTTGGACCCCACTGTATAGAGTGAGGTGTCTGATTATTAAACAGACCACTTCACTAAATTATAAATAGACTACATTTTTG
This sequence comes from Olivaichthys viedmensis, assembly GCA_028565825.1. Taxonomy (NCBI): domain Eukaryota; kingdom Metazoa; phylum Chordata; class Actinopteri; order Siluriformes; family Diplomystidae; genus Olivaichthys; species Olivaichthys viedmensis. The sequence goes on from JAOUQW010000009.1 coordinate 811,780, forward strand.
TTAGATTAGGTAATATATTTGAAGAGAACGCATCATAGGAACATGCTTTTAGTCGATATATTTGAAGAGGACTTATCATAAGAACATGATGATTTTAGTGAATATATTTAAGGAGAACCTATCATAGGATTACACTAATAACTGGTCTACTTATTGTTTATCACTCTCTACAGTGAGGCAAACACCATAGAAAAGACTCATCCGTACTAGAAATAATTTCCATCAGGATCTTGTCATAAACAGTCCTAACCACTATTTATTCTCACTTCTAGACATGTTTCATATTACAGGCAGATTTGGGTGTTGGGTTTGGCCAAGTTTCTCTCATTCAGATCTCAAGTGGCATGTGGTTCATGCCGAACACATGAGGAGCAGGAAACAGATTGTCATAAAAGCAACTTTCTTCCTTTACTGGTGGCATAAAAAAGGGGAAACTGTTTTTGTGGTTTAAATCTGTAAATTTTAGATGAACAAATGATGGAAGTTTTATTGTCACATTTTCCAGAAGTTAAGCGTTGAAAAGCCCCCATTGAGCTCTGGGATTTCTGGGAATTTGAATTATGTTGAAAATGGGGGACTAAGAATAATTTACAGTCTACCTTATCACTTTTGTTAAGCGGGATATGCTTTAGTGCTGTTTTCAAACTCCTAACCCTGTTGCAAATTTTTTCTGTGTCACGGTGTTGACGGGAATGGGACGGACACAAGCACGAGCTGTTTTAAGCATTTATTATTTAACTAAACATACAATATAAAACATCAAACAAACGCAGAGTAGACAAACCGTGACATTGGCAATCGAAGACAAACAAGACTGGAACACAAGAGCTTTAAATACACTGACTAAGACAAATTGGAAACAGGTGGGTACAATTAACATGCCGCAATAGGGTGGACACTAAACGAACATAAACAAAGCCACGTGGCGGCGCCGTATTAAAGGCAACCGCTACGGGTGGTCATGTGCACGCCGTGCGAGGCGGTGGTCACGTGCACGCCGCCTCGTACGGCATGCACGTGACATTCTGTGGATGCTGAGTGTTCATTTCTTTAACTGCATTTATACTTGTGAGCAGAAATGTTCATAGGATCAGTGAAGCAGTAATTACTGGCACCAGTATACTAGATGATTGCTTTGAAATGTTTTTGAATGTAATATTTAATAGGCAGAAGCTATTTGCACCTGGGTGATAGAAATGTACATTATTTGCACTCACTTTAGTCATTACCATTTCCCACCCTGTAGCTCGGTCTCCCTCTGTCACATGATAGCCATGGGAGTGTGAGGACTAACACTTGATCGCGAACCTGGTTACAGGTTTTAATTATAAAATATACAGTAATACTTAGCCTAATCCCAGATAGCAAGCAGATGTCGGTCCACTGGCTCATACTGGGCGGCACCTCACTGATTATATGCCAAGCAATGTATTAATTTATTAATGTATTAAATAGGCATACCTTGTTTTTGATCTACTCTGTAGGGTTTTTGATCTGACAACATTTTTATCTGAAAAATAAACTAAGACACAAAATACTTCCCACCTACATCTCTTGCATATTTAACTGACGTCCCTGAGATAAGCAGATGAGCCACTAAGGAAAGCCGTGCGCCGCTACTTTTGACAGATACGATCTGCATAAGGGTTAGATAAGGTCCAGACATTGTCCAAGTGACAGGTCCAGAGCTGACACGATGAGAATATTTTTAGTTAGCTATAAAGATAGCACACAAAGATAGCAAAACAAAGCAAAGCTCTGTTTACTGTATATTAGCCTGTTAATGGTAATGATTTCCATTGAAATATCCGACGGATAATCTTCAGAAGTAGGTTTCAGTATAATTAAAAGGATAAAAAGAGTGCCAGAAGAGGATATAATCTGAGGATTAAATGTATCATGTGTATGTGCCTATTTATTTATTTTTTTGTGGTATGCATGTTTACTTTAACATCTTTGCTGTCAATTGTTTTAAAGTATTGATTTATCTTGCTATTGAGGATGTTAGCTAACTTGCTAGCTAACCAGGCTAATGGTTATAATTACATAATAGTTAGCCTAAAGTTAGATAGTGACCTTCGCTACTGGTTTATACAGTATAATAATTATCCTAATATTAGGGACCTTGCTAGCGACCTTGGCTACACAATATAATAGCCTAATGTTAGCTGCCTTAAGTGCTTGGTTTTAATTACATGATTTAATAGCTAGCCTAACATTAGCTAGCTTGTTAGTGAATTTGGCTAGCTACTGAAGTCAAGCTACTGCTAGAGAGGTAACCTTAGCTAATATAACTACTTATCTGGAAACGTTAGCACAGTGCTGCGTTAAGGTAGCTGAATAGCATAGCTAATGTTTCTAAGTAAGGACGCGTCAATTCTGTTACACACGCGCATTTCTGGGTTTTTTTGTGTGTTTAATGGTGCAGAACGCTGTACTGAATGTGGACAGACGTGTACCTAATGTTGTCCTCACTGACCTACTGTAGGCATCCTTCCATATAGGCTTTACTGATTTAAATTTGAATGAAATTGAAATATTTTGCATTTTTTTTAACCTCTGACATTTCTGAAAGGCTTCAAAGAACTTTATATAAACAGACCCTGTTAACATTCAGAATTTAATCCACTGAATGTTTTTAATATCCCTTCTACAGCTTTGCCTATATTGTGTATAATTTGAATACCTTGTTTCTTAATTAGACCCTATCCATAATGGAGAATTGTCACCTTGGAAAGGAATTATCCACAAAAAGTGATTACACAGTGCATTAGACGGATTACAGAGTTTTATTTTTATATCTCCATCTGAAGGAGGAAAAAACACAGAGCCATTCGGTACAAACAAGTAAACACACATACACGCATCAGAGAAAGCAAAGAGACAGCATGGAAACAAGAGGCAGCATGCTAACACAGAGAGAGGGAGGAGAAAATTGTCATGCTTTTTTTGTGCATTATTGTATAAAACCTATGCCTGTATGCCACAGGTCTTGTCATTTATTTCGGGGTATGAAATGTATTTTTATCCTGTTGCTGCTCCTCAAGATTGTATTGATTCACAACCGAATGCATTAGATTAAGGGTGGCCAATTTATCATGCCCAGAATAATGTGCATGCGCTTGAGGAATTTTTATTCCCCACAAATCTTTGGCCATTAATTATTAAAGTGGTTCTGTATAAAGAAACTACCAAACAGCCATCCTATCATTCCCTTACCTCAGGTTTACAATTATGCTTTTATTTTTTATATCCAAATTACAGAGGCGAATAGTTATTGGTGGTATAATCCACAAAAGATTTCTTGGCTGGGGTGTCTGGGGAATTAATTTTACACGCAGCGGCGACCATTTGCTCTCATCTGTCATAGCTCGCCACTACATGCTCACACACACACACACACACACACACACACACATCGGCCCAGGCTTCAGAGAAATGAAAATGAATTGGAAACTGTATTATGAAGCCAATCCGGCTCTCTGAGGCGGTATGGCAGAGGCTATAAGGAATCCAATTTGCTGTAGGCGTAATGGGAAGGATAGCACTTCCCGAGCACAATGGCTGTATCTGTGTGCATTTCTTTTTGCTGATATCTGTCGCTGGACTGTCCATTCTCCTTGAAAAGAGGCAAAGGAGACAACACATCTTACAAAACACCCATAGTGAGGGAAAAAAAAAATATCCCTAATGCAACCAACATAGTGAATAAATTATCTAAAACACAATCCAATATGCATATTGTGACATTTCTACATATTTCCCCCTGTCTAATTAATTGAGATTTTCCAGCTAGATTGGCTAGTTTGCTGCTTGTCTATTTCAAGCCTGAGGAAATAGCTGGCAGGCAGAACACTCGTGGCATTGCCCAGCTCTAAACCGTGATGACCATCGGAGCTTTTAAGCTTATGGTAGTGCCGTCTGCTCATCAGGCATCAGGCATGAGTGATTGTAATGGGGCTTGGCTAACGGTGGTCAACGCGCTGAGAGCCTGCACAATTGATGTGCCGTGTGCCAGCGGGCCACCTTCTGCCACGTGGGGAGCTGCTGCTAGAAAAAGGGGCCATGATTAAACAGCCTCTAATGCCTTTTTTCGGCGCTAATTGGACTCCCTATAGAGAGAGCAAGCATGGCTGAAACTAGGACAATAGCCGTAACGCTTTACTTAAAATCCATGCACTGGAGCTGAAGCTTTCTCTCAGTCTGACATTCAGAGCGTGAGAGACAGTAAGAAATGATTTTTAAAAAATCTAGTTTCACCTTCACATTTATCTGCTTAGCTTAAGTCTACACAAGGGTCAAAGCATCACACAGCTCTGGCACGTCTCAAGCCTGCCCTAGACATCCTCATAACACAAGGGATATTGTGCTTGTTACTTTATTTCACCTCACTGTGGATGGGGGGGGTGCCAAAGGAAACATCTGGAGAAAGTGTTTTTTTTTTTTTTACACTTCCCCCCAGATTTAATACAGACACAAAGATCCTCTTATATGTGACACATCAGGGTGGAAACATGGAATTCCACATTTAATCTGTTTCATAAGGTTTTGTGTTTCTTTCAGCCACGTAGTCAAAGATATACTGTAGGTGTAATGATGGCGTTTTTTCAATTGGACCAGGCGATTCGAAGGATGCTTGAGTGTCGAAGGCAATCACGTGTCGCTCCTAGAGCTGAGGCATTTGAGGCCGTTATCATCCAAAACATTCTGCTTGGCTAATTAATTACACTGGATAAGGTAACGCAGAACTGCGAGTGTGCTTGAAGGGGCTGTGTACTTCATGTGCATTCTTTCAGTATTAGAGAGATCACACGAAATAGCTTTTGTCAAGGCTCTTTACAAACATCAAGGACTCTTTAATAAAGACAGCACTGAACAAAAACGGATGCAGATGATTCCCATGCACAGGTTAGATAAGTGACAGTCACCCTTTATCTGAGAGGGACCTACATTGGGCCTTCATAATGCATTTACAGTATAATAATGCATTGCATTAATCTTTTATAAAGCAATGCTGAGGATTTATAAGGCTTTAGGGCTTATGTTAAAACTCATAAGGTGACAGTTGTGTTTGCAGTATGTGACTTTACATGACAGACAGAAAAGAGAAGAGGCCTCAATTATCATTATGGGTGACTGTTCGAGACTGTTGTATCTGTAATTTGTTATCCTTTTCATACACGTTATTAGTTTGTATTTACTAACAGCACATTCATACATTTCTGAGACATCTTCTATAATGTATCCGCATGTCATCTTATCTTTTTTGGGAATGTGTATTTACTGTATCTACTTCATATAGCAGCAAGGAATTGGATTTTCCTCAACTGAAGCGCTGGTCCATTTGCATTTAAAACTATTATAAAGCACAATTCCAAATCAACTTATATGTCATATGTCAGAAAAATGAATGATTTTCATGTCCTCAAACCGAACTGATAATCAATTTTGTATTTATAACACTGTTATGCAGCACTATGTATAACTTCACTTATTTAAGAAGCCCTTATGTCAGCCAAATGAATAGGAATGGAATGAATGCTTCATAAAAGATGGGTCAAAGTTTCATTAATGTGTCTTTAGTAAAAATAAATCAATAACTTGCAAGGATAAAAAATGTACTAACCATAATGATATCTGAGGTCTCTTCTCTTTTCTCTATTTCTTGTAATAACCACATAAAGCCTCTTATGTCACCTCACAAGACATAAGACGTTCATAAATCCAGCATTGTATTATAAAAGATTTACGCAATGCTTACAGAAGTGTTATGAATGCTCAATGTAGGTACCCTTTAAACAAAGTGTTACCTAGTTTTATTCACATGAAAGACCTCTGGTGCATGTGTGTTGAGTCATGTGTTTTGTAAGCAAGTTAGATAAAGTGAATGATATATGATTTCAAATTGAATTAATTCCAGAAGACGATGTCAGATGTGCAGCATGCAGACTGCCTTCAATCACAGACTTCCACTTCTTATTCTATCGCCAGCCTTTGTTATGTAACCTGTTTGAAATATATAGAGAGATTCAATGACCCTGCATGTCTTCTCTCTTCCACTTCCTGTTCCAGCCTGGGTATTTTCTTTTCAAACAAATGATGAAAATGGCAGCAATTTGCCCAGGCGGTATTTTTTGGTTGACTATGTGAAAACGCATAAAGAGACTTTTCCAGAGTGCTTATGAGAGATGCGTTTTTACTCTGAACCTGCACAGCAGAATGTGAGGCTTTGCCTTGTCTGTGATATGCAATGCAGTCTCCAGGGTACACAGTAATTAAACAGCTGCAATTTTACCATGCTAGGTTAAGATTGTTTATTGAGTATAAAAACACCACCACCAGCTCTGATGCTACCAGGACAGTCATCATTAATGAGATGCTACGCCTTAACATAGCGGTGGAATTGTATGCACTTGGCTTCAGCAATTTCCCACCCTTCAGTTATTAAGGCCATGGGGTGTAATAATTGTGAAAGCACGTCTGTTTGAAGCATGGAGGCTAATTGACACAGCGCAGCGTTTTTTCCTTTCCTCTTTGCTTTGTCAGGCGTGCTTGCTGCTACCTCAGTAAGCAAATCTTGCATTTGCCTTTGATCGTAATTTCCCCGTGTCACACAGTACTGATTTATATTTTCTAGCATTTGGAAATTGGTAGACCCACTCTTTCTTATGTGCCAGAATTACTTGTTCATCAGTGCATGCTGTCAAGTGATATTACAGAGTGCATTAGTGTACAGTGCGCAAAGTAAAAGCAGTAGCTCGAACATACTAGATTGAGATCCTTCAAGCTACCATTTTCCCAGGTGTCAATTAAGAGGTGGATTACTCTTCTTCCTTATAAGACTATCCCAGATAACCGTTTAAGGTTAGCAGAACATTTTCTGAACATTACAGTTCTAGGAACTCTTTACTTCTAGAATGTTCTGAGAACATTTGTGGTAACACTTTACTTAAGGGTCGTGTTGAAAGGGCTACATGACACGTGCATAAACCCTTCAACTGACATTAACCTACATAAACATTTATAAAGTCTTATTTCAATAGGCATCAGCTGTCATAGAAACTGTTTTTTATCCATTTTGATGTCAACTTGACGTAACACCTGAGTCGAGTGATGCATTTTTGTTGACATAAGGGTGGTCAGCACTTTCCAGGCTGACTTACGTTAGAACGTCATGACAACTTAATTTGTAGCTCAGTTACTTCTGGTATATCAGAGTCATATGATGGTCATGATGTGACATGTCAAACTTCAAAACCAAAGTAACTTTATGATTGTCTCTTTTAAAACTTTCACTTGTAACAGTGTTATACAGCAGTTCTTCATGTTGATGTTACCACCAAGTAAGTTCAGGAGACTTTTGCTTACATTTATTCCATTTTTTTCAATTTAACCCTCACTTGTCACGCTGTCACTGTTTATATGACTCTGACATACCAGTGGTACTCTGAGCTACAAAGTCAGTTGTCATGATGTTTTAACGAAAGTCAGCCCAAAAAGTGTCATTACACAACCTTATGTCAACAAAAATCTGTCACTCGACGCAGGTGTCTTTATGTCAGTCTTTATGTATTGGAATAATCCTTTATAAATGCTTATATAAGTTTATATCAGTTGCTATGAAGGGGTTACTAAATGTTCTGATAACGTTCTTTGTTAGCTGGGATGTATGTCATCGAGGTAAGGCTGCATTATTAGTTAAAAATAATGAACACTGAAAATAGTCATTTCTGATTGGCTCACAGGTGTGCAATAAATTCTTAAAGTAGATCCAGTCAAATGCTTAATCACAGTTCTATATCAATGCGCCTGATACTATGTAAGTATGTTGAAATGTAACAATGACAACATGAATATACATCACCCTTGATCTGCTGTAAAAAAAAAAAAAGTGCTCTGCCTATTTCACTATTGAAATTCAACATAAGTGGAGTCTGAGACCACATTGAAAATCCACCACCATGTTTCACTGTTGTTTTGATACACTGTGGTATCAATCTCTCTTCTG
>JAOUQW010000009.1:829494-839541 GCA_028565825.1 Olivaichthys viedmensis
TGGAAACATGCCTACATGTATTTTTATCAATATGGGAACCTTTGGTGCCCACAAAGAGCTAAATACATGGCCACACACACACACACACACACAAACACACACACACTCCGCCTTTAGCCTCCTCTGCAGCACTCTGCCCCAATGCAGCACTCAGAAACATGAGACGACTGCAGAGCAGAGCACCACAGCAAACCTAATTAATGCCTGGACAAAGGATGTTAAACTCTTGCAGGCGTATATATATATAGATATACCCTGTCCATCAATGGAAAGGGACCACCAAAGGACCATTGCTTAGCAGATATTATTGGGTGGTGGATAATTTCTCAGTACAGCAGTGACACTGACATGGTAGTGTGTGTGGTGCTGGTATGAGTGATCAGACGCAGCAGTGTTGTTTGGGATTTTAAACACTGTTTATTTAACAGGCCACTTTATTAGACACACCTACCTTGTTGGTCCATCTTGTAGGTGTACAGTTAGAAACTATAGCACATCTATTTCAACGCACAATTTGTGTTAATCGTCCTCTAGCCTTTTTTCAGTGTCAGTTTCTGATCGCAGGATGTCTATTGGCTGGATATTTTGGATTAGTGGACTGTTTCTCAACCCAGCAGTAAAATTGAGGTGTTTAAAATCCCAGACACACTGCTCCATGCAACATACACTACCATGCCAGAGAATGGTCCACCACCCAAATAATTTCTGGTCACTGGTGGTCCTGTGGTGGTCCCTTTTCGATTGGTAGATGTGGTAGAAGCTGACAAATCAACAAATGTGTATGCATGTGTATGGATGAATTGGACAGTGTGTGTCTTTCACCTGGAAACGAATATAGTATTCCATAAAATAAAATAAAAATTGGACCTTAAGAACAACTGTTGTACCGTCTAATTAACTGTTTAATTAGCTTTCAGAGTAAAACTTTAAAGGTACACTACATGCACCTTTCCAGGTAAAAGATGCATACTAAAGGTACAAAAGATGTACCCTTGAGGGTACCACCCCAGCGACAAGAAAGGTACAGTTTAGTACCTTTTTTTCTGAGAATGTAGTGAGCGCTCACAATCACAGATCCACACCACAAAAGCCACATACATACACACACCACAAAAGTCCACAACATCCAGTTCCCTCTCTCTCTATGACATCAGCCTGCTGTTATGCCGCGGTGGTCCATCCATCACTTTCCAGCGCTAGTCTTCTCTGATTTACCACCAGCAGGTGAAAACACGCTCATGCATGCAGAGCTGTGTTCTTGTGATGACAGCACTCGTTGTCAGGGCACTGGCAACAAGCAATTAATATGTAATTACATCAACGAGGCTACGGCTCAGCCAAGAGAGGACCATCACCTCATAGAGTCGGCGTTTAATGAGGTAGGACTGACTCGTCCACACCTGCCTCTAAGTTTCACTCGCCCAACACACACACACACACACACACACACATATGTGCGGATGTGCTTCACTGTTTCTGCTGGGCTCCGTCAGGACTTCTCTACAGGTGGGTCCAAAGGTCTCTGGCCACTACCAAGAACTGTTCCATGAGTAATGCAAAACCAACAAGATTCCATCATTCTTCACTAATATGAGTCAAAAAGTGAGTTCTTTTTGGGTGAACACAGTAGGGATGATTAAGCATAACGTGTAGAGGAGTCGACTAATGGGGTCAATATCAATATCAGAGACATGGCATGTTAGTACATACTTGTGTTACCATTTGAGCTAAATATGGTGTCACAACAAAAACATAGTGTTATTGAGTAATAGGTATTAATGACCAATTTTTTTGATAAATGATAAAATCATGGTAGTGGACTTTGTGGAATTTGTAAAGCTCTAATAGAGTTTTTCAGACGGGCATGCTATGAATTCAAGTACAGATTGCCTTGATTTCATATAAACATTTTTATGTGGGCAGTGTAATTGGTCACAGGACCAGAGCCATTTACTTCAAGCATGCACCTGAGAAAGCAGAGAAGTCTGCCTCAGAGCTCTATAAAAGGAAGGAAGTAAAACAGGTTATACTACAGATACAACAATCTTATTTGATACATTTAATCTTTAAAGGGTCTATTATTGATATTTTAATTAGATTTTACTTCCACATATTTCCAAGTGAACAATTACAACCGTGGCCACTGGGATAACACAGTTTAAATGGCTCAGTGTAAATACATAATTGGCTGGTGAGAATCCTAACAATCCATATCGCATTAAAAATGCAAGTTACTGTTTGGTTTTTAAACATTTTTAAACAATTCAATTTCTGACTCTGAAGTTTCCCACCGGTCACTATAGTGACCGAGAATAAAACTTATATTTTCGCCAACTTTTCCAAACCAATTTGTGCCATAGGGTTGACCAAAGAGCAAAATTCATGCACTTACACAGTGGGGAATATTTTACGATTAAGTGTAAGTTTAATGGGTAATGTAAATTTATTTCATGTGATTTATTTCGGCTATATAATGTGGTAAGGCTTTCCATGAAGCTTGTATTCATTAGGCTTAGAATTGTCTGTGTGTGAGAGTCCTATAATTGATTTCCCTGCTGAAAAATCCAGCTTGGTCTGACCAGCTACCAGCTGCCAAAACACAGGCCGAGCTGGTCAAACTGGTAGGACCAGCATAGCCAGCTAGGAATGTATTTTTCAGCTTCCTTATAACTTGATTAAATAGATCAGTAAATGTCTGAGATTTTCTAATTGCCTTACTGTTGTGTTATTTTCTTGAAATAATGTGTCTGCAATGTTACGTTAATAGCGGTAATTCATAAACTGTTTCCATCTACCAGTTTGACCTTGGTCTGACCAGCTACTAGCTGCCAAAACACAGACCAAGCTGGACTTTTCAGCAGGGAGATTGGTGGCTTTCGCGTGATAAAGAGAGACCGAGCTACAGGGTGGGAATTGGCAATAACTAAACTAGCAAGATTGGCAAGATTAAAATATTTACGACCGAGACTGGTTCATTCACTGTATGCCAATAAAAGTATTTTTTTATTCAATTTTTACCAATACAATTAATTTTATAATCAATACAATTATTGTCCTTTTTACTATAGTTACTATAGTATTTACTGTCACTACCATTCAAGTTACTACACAGCAACACAATGGGCCTGAAGCTGTGAGACCCCTGAGGGCTCTAGGTGTTACCTGTGGATGCCGGAGCACTCGATGCAGAGCAGGATCCCCAGGTTGATGCTGGCCCAGCGCGGCTCGGCCTGGCCGCAGTCACAGCACACCTCATTTCCTGGGAGAGACTGCACCCTCTGCAGGACACTGTCGCCCCTCACACTCCTCTCCCGTGGCTCGCTGGCCGAGTCGATGCTGCTGGTGGAGGGAGACGCCGTTCTGTCCAAACGCTGAGGGGAGAGAGTTACACACTGCAGTTATGACCCTACCGGTACAAAATGTTTTAGCAGTGTATTTGACCAGTAATTTATTTGTTCAGCATTTAAAACCATTTAATCCCACTCATCACAATTGTAACCGACATTTTGATTTAGATTTGTAAAGCAGTTGTTCATGTATTTGTCGCTGAAAAGCAAACTGTAGGTACAATGATAAAATTATATTAGATATACCACCCAAAATTTAATGTGGGTGGTATGAATGGTCACATGATCAGAGCCTTACTACTACAACTACTACCATATTTGGCACATATAATCGTTAAAAGGTTATATATGTTCATAACATTGTCCTTCTACATTTATATTATGATGAGATGGAGAGATGGTCAATGATTACAATTGACAGTGGGATAACACAATTGTAAATTGTGTGGGACATTGTAGATCAAGATGACCGAAAAGAAGATGCATGCAAGTTCATATCTTCCTTTCTTCGCTATTTCTTGTAGGTTAATAAAGACAACTAAAGTAAATGTAAGTTAATATATGGTTTTAAACGATTAATTGATCAAATGATGCAAGTTTTGACTCATTTATTTTGCAAGTTTTCACTAATCCTTCCAAAAGATGCAGTTTCTGTCAAGGGGCTATGAAATGAATGAAATTCATGTGACCATGTGCTCACCTGGGAAAAAAATTGGGATCAAAACGGTTAAAGTATAGCAAAGGGAAGAGAGGCATTTAGATGCCACGTGTGATATTATTGTACAAAACCTCAACTAAAATGTGTCTAAAATTGATCACACTTAAACCTTTTAAATAAGGTTTAAGATTCATCACTTAAAAGCACCACTTAAAAGTGTTATTTCACAATACTGGCGTCTGCACCGTTTGTGACAACACTACCACATTGTTCAATGTTGTTGTGGCTGCTTGTTGTGAATACGCTGAAAGCTACTCTACGGCTCCAGACGGTGGCATGTGTAGTGGCATGTGTACCTCTATGTAGTAGTTATCTGTGATCTCCCTGTAGGCTGAAGCGATGCTGGCCTGCACAGCCTGAATCCAGGCCTGACGCAGCTTCTCAGACTCAGCCTGCAACATGCAGCTTCTGCAACATCATAAGAGGGTGGCAATTAGTCACACACGCCCACACACACCCACATATGTGCATGCATACAGGCATATGCACACACAAATAAGCATATGCCTGAGAATACACACCAAATATGCTATGATACGTACTTTGTAGGGGACACCACTTCAAAGCAGAACCTCCTCTCTATGTCCTCGCAAGGTTTGACTGAGCAAAGCCTCAAGTCCTCCACGACTACCGTTAGCGCATCCTGTAATGAAAAAACATTCGGCATGCAGAAACTCTCGCCATGTTAGCATAAAAACACCTGGCGAGAAAGCAGCCCTTTCATTCCACCCTTATTATGAAATACGTTATTAATACATACGTTATTAAACGCACACTGTTTTTTCTTAGCAAGATAAAAGGCTGCACAAATAATCTCCTTACATGAAACATTGTCTTAGAAATAATCATGGAATTGTAACTGGAGTTACCTTTAGCCTCTTCTGATAGACAAGCTGGCTGTTTTGTATTGAGAACCATCGCCTGAATGGAAGGGAACAGAAATGTTTTTTTCTTTACATTTTTTTGTTCTTTTTATTTTTGCAGATTTGAGAGGTTTGAGACAATTTGGTATTTCTGCTCCTTACCTGTTCCATGTCTTGAAAGCATTTGTGGATCTCTTAAACAGATATCCCTCCATTACAATCCCATTTGGGGCGTCCACATTAAATTCCACCTTGGAATCATCACTGGCAAAGTCCTACAAATTAAAGAATAAAAAACAGCACAGTTTTAATGACATAGTAGTAAGTCAAAGTCAGTATTAAGTCAGTGGTTTTCCCATATCACATTATATTTTAAGACATTTTCAGGATACAGGATACACAGCAAAACAGTAGTGCATTATTTACAACACCTGTGCAAAACTACGGTTTCAATGATATTTTTATTTAATGTCTATAAAAGATTTATTTAGCAGGTGCGGTTCTGATGAGCTCCTATCAGTACACAGCTCGAGAGAGGAAACTGTTGACATTTGGCAACATGCACAACGTTCTGTGATAAAACTTTAAAGAGATTTGACCTTATGGCTTTATATTGGTGTGCAGCATGAACAAGTCTTAATGACTGCAAAGTGATGGAGGTCTGTTTGCCCCTAACAACCAAATGTTCATCTGACATACCTCATTCCGCCGAGCCTTACAAGCCCCGAGAATGTGCATGTTATACAAATTAACCCCTTTAACTCCCAGTACCCGTTGGTGAGTTCAGACTTAACCCCTCCTCTTTTAACTGCATACATGTCCTATAAGTTTCACTGCAGTTATTGAATAATTCATAGAAGTTACTGAATAATATGCTTCAAAAAGATGAATAATTAAATAATAAGCCGTGAATTTAAGGGATTAATGAACTGCGGAAATATTTCTTTAATATCTAAAACAGAATTAAGCATGGAGACTCTTTACAACACCAATGGGACTGAATACAGAGATACAAACTGACAGCTTGTTAGCATAAAAACACCTGACAAGAATTCAGCCCATTTATTCCACCCTTCTGATTAAGTGCTTTGATAATACAGAGCCACTGCAGTGCGGTACAGTTTAATGTATAATACAATTTTTAAAACATCATTTCCTTATTGCCACCAGAAACACCTGATCGATTGAACAAATAACCCTGATAAGTAAGATGCCAACTTTGAGTCATGTTGTGCTATAAAACAAGTCCACTTACAGCAAAACACTGTATGAAAATCTATGGGGAGAAAACCAACACAAGCATAAAGCATAAAGCAGTTCCCATGACCTGTAAACTTGGCACATCTGCAAAGCAGCTGTTACTGACATAAATATGGGCAGGAAATTCCATCATATGGCAATACTCATAGAAACATCATTATTAGACATCCCTAAGGTGCCTTTTATGTTTTTAGAACCATAAAGAACCCTGGTTTACATTGTTTTAACTTGTGAAGGAGGAAGCCTCAGGATGGAGCCAGAAAAGGCAAAGGGTGGGTTAAAAGTTAGTAAGGAATATTTATATCACACTCAGAATAGGAGATGCAAACTTTTGAACTAATATATAGTCGATACTAATATATTAACATACACAATTCGACCATTTTTTACTTAATGATACTGAAGGAATATCAGTGAAACCTAACATACTAAAAGCCTTGTTGCTATAAATTTAATTTCTTTGTCTTCTTCATTTTGTCCTAAGGGTATGTAAACTTTTGCACTTGACTGTATTACTCACTAGCACTGAAGGTGTAGTGATTATGATTTTCAGTTGTTTAAACTTCAAACGGAACTCTTTTAGTTAGCAATTGCTCACTCACAAGAAACATTTCATTTTTGTTTTAACTGCAGAGTGTGTTCAGTTGGTAGTGATCCATGAAATGTATGCAATCAGAAAAAAATGCTCAAACAAATGTCAATGCTGAACAAATAAAAGTAACTCTGTTATTGGTTTAATGGCCCATATTTCGCAATATATCATGATGTCCGATTGTAGACTTGCTCCAGCTTGCTTGCTTCCAGAATGAGCTTTTCCCTCGGGTTCCATTTTCTACTCAAACAGAATTAATACGAAAATTAATAAAGCAGGCAGAATGCTGGCTGGCTGAGCACTTTACAGTCAGTATTTATGGTCAGGGTGACCTTTTATCCATTATTTAGAAACAAACAGATACTCAGGCTTCTAGGGTGGAACAGTCCTGTGTTACTGGGAATGTAGCCATTTCCATTACTGCAGTGCATGGCTGAATGGAATAATAGACTTCTACAGCAGCGCATCCATCACAGTTTATGATGTGGTAGTGTGGAGTGTGTCTTGTGCAATGACTGATGAGCACCTCATGCTGAATTTGAATGTAGTGTAGAACATCAGCGTTCCTCTCAAGTGGGCACTTATCAAAACTGACACTAAATCACAAAACTTCCCACCTGAGATATGTGTCTTGCCATCATTTAGAGTTTTCATGTGAAATGTAAATACACAGATAATACACAGTACAGCAATAGTAGAGTATGGATTCATTTGTATGTCTCATATTGGTGAGGTAATTTGTTATTCATGATACTGTATATAGTAAAATAATGCACAAGGACCTGACCTAGGATGCAGATCAGGAATTATAACAAATACTTGGTTTTAAGTGAGATGCCTTCAACCCTCAGCTTATTATTCAGTTACACTCTTAAAAATAAAGATGCCAGAAAAGGTTATTGAGAGCAATGCCATAGACGAACGAGAGTCTATTGATGGATGATTCTTTAACCCTTTTTGTAGGTTTCACAATGAACTGAAGAATCACTTCATACCATTAATGTTTACATCCTGTGGAAGGTTCTTTATGGTGTATAATGAATTTTCATTTCATCGTGGCACTAACAAAAATAGTTGAAGTAAGACCCATGCAGTGAATGTTTCTTTTGGTAACCTAAACATTGTTCTTCCATAGGCATTGCTCTAAAAAAACTTTTTTTGCACCTGTATTTATAAGAGTAAATTCATCTTAAATCATATGCTCTTAGAAAAAAAAGTTACATCTACCACCCTAAAGGGTTTTTCAGTTTGTCCCTCTGATAGAATCCTGAAAGGTTTTATGTAGAACCCTACAACAGGAGGTTTCCCTTTCAGAAAAGGTGAGTAGTTACAAGAGTGAGGAATGTACACTCTTAGAAAAAAGATTAGATCTAGAACCCTGAAGGGTTCTTTGTTTTGTCTCTCTGGGGGAATCTACGTAGAACCCTATAACAAAGTGTTTCCCTATCAAAGAAGGTTCCAAGTAGAATTCCTTTAGGAGGCTAAGAACCAGATATGAAAAGCCTGCAGATGGGTCCTGTGAGTTTAAGAAGTTAAAATGTATTTAGTTATTAGATGAACTTTGGCAAGTTTGAGAACTCAGTTCTTCCAGGAGAACTTGAGCATGAATGCAGAAACGGCTCCTGCACTCGCCCTCTGAGAGCTTTGTTTGTATATGTTTATGCTGTTTCTTAGAAAAAGGTTCCAACTAAAAAAAGTTTCTTTGGTTATACATTTTGTCCCTCTGGTGGAATCCCTGAATATTCTATGTAGAACCATACAATCGAAGGTTTTCCTTTTAGAGAGGGTTCTAAATAGAACTCCCTTTAGGAAGCTAAAAACCCTTAGCTAGCCGAAGAATCTTTGAAGAACCCTTTTTTTAAAGAGTGTGTGGCTACTCATATTACTCTACTATTGTTATTATTTGCTATAAGCCATCTTCGATTTCTAAGATTGTATCACTTGTACGGTGCGGTCCATTTTGAAGTGATGAAGCTTACGCAGGGCACTTTGAAGGGGTGTCCACGGCAGCCATTTGTTGGGTCATTCCAAACCAGAGTGATGAAAAGCATTTACTTCAAAGGGCCCTTCAAAACGGTCGTTTTCGAAGTGAACAACAAGTGGATACTTTGCTCCCGAGACTCTTTTTGCTGTTTTTATGCTGAAAGGGGAAAAAAAGACCTGAGCAACTGACGAATTTTCCTCTAACTGCAGGCCAATTTGAAGTACGAAACATAGTAACATTATATTTAGTAACAGTAAATTATACCTAATAGGAACAAAACAGCTGAATGTTGTGCTGCTAATTTTTAAATCGCAATACTTGTTCTTGTTTATATACAGTAAGTGTCATTGATTGTGCGACAATAAAACACCGGCTTTGGTTTAATAAGGACACTAAAGTGCGTTCCAAATGTTACTTTTGACCCCTACATATGGCGACCTTTCAGAGTTCTCACTGTGAAGAGTGGAGCCTTTGGAGGGAGTAGGGCATAGTCATGATCACTTTAAAATAGATCGCAGTCGTAGTTTCACTGTCTGCATAGTAACTAGTGTTTGTAGCACTCCTGTGTATTAGCAATTCTTCCAACCATTGTGTTTTGTTGTGTCTCTCTCTGGTCTTTCTCCAACACTTGTTTCTGATCAGCTGGTGCAAACTTGTAGCACTTGTATCATTGTCAGGCCTTTTCACAGCTCTGTGTTAGGGTTGGATTCTTTCTCACACGTCTCTTTTGATAAAATTATTTGCCAAATCAATAAATGTAAATGTCAGTTTGAAACTGTGAAATGTTTTATATGGCGGTTCTATAAATGTCTATTGTGTGCATTTTTTTTGTTAATAGGAAATATGGATTTCCGTTGTTTAAAATGCTAAGGCTATTAGCGACGGAAAGATTGGCAGCCCAAAATGACTTTAATACAATAATACAGTATCTTTCTCACTAAGTCTCTAACCAAACAAAGAAGATCTCAGTAACAAAAGTGGGTGCTAAACATGGAAAGACTGTATAAATGTCATATTTAAAAAAAAAAAAGATTTCCAGCAAAAATAAATGTCAAACTTTCCAAGGTAATATATGTCAGGAACAAAAGAAAATCAAAAGAGTTGAGGCCAATGCATGAAACAAAGGCACCTTGACTAGACCTTATAATTGTCACGAGGTGCTGCAGGTGCGCGGGTGTGGACACAAGCACGAAGCCGCTCTCACGGAATAACATCTTTTATTTTACTTTAGACACAAACAGTTCAAACTAAACTAAAGCACACCGCGACAGGTGTGCTGACAC
>JAOUQW010000009.1:841892-857673 GCA_028565825.1 Olivaichthys viedmensis
TAAAAACACTGAAGCAGCAAACTTTGTGAAAATTAATATTTGTGTAATTCTCAAAACTTTTGGCCACGACTGTACATGTTTCTAATAAATTGCTCGGTGAGTGTATATTTATATATTTATATTATGTGTGTGTGCTTATACAGATGCACTGCACAAAGCAGATCATTTTAGAAAAGGCTTTAAAGCATTAAACCACTTAAATTTCCACTTTTCCTATTAGCTTCCTTTTACTGAATAATTCATAGTAGTTCCTGAAAAATATGCTTTAAGATGAATAACTGAATAATAAACTGGGAGTTTAAGGGGTTAAAATGTTCAATATAAAGCAGTAATTCGTTTCTTGCTTAAAAAACAAAGCAAATTATGACATACAGACACGTTAGGGTTATTTAATGATTTGTGTACTCTGTGATGTTTCCAGTGTCACTGTGTGTAGGTTAATAATGGGATATGCCTTCATAATAATGTGATATATCTTTTTGTTTAGCCATTGCAGCTTTGTTTATTCTTCATACTCAATGTTGCAGTAAGCTGATGAAATTCTACTTCATTATAATAATGATACTGATTACTTGATTGATTAGCAAGCTGATGGGTTTATGAGGTTAGATAATTGTTGCATAATTATGGAAACATAATGATCTTGAATTGCAGTCACTTTGCATTATTATTGCTTTTGTATTCATGTGTATGTATTTCGGTTCTTTGAATTATTGTATTTTAGTAGTGATGTAGAGTAGTTCTCCTTTATTGGATGCCAGTTAGTTTGTTATGAGAGGATCAGTGCTGTGTATGCGGCTTACGAGAGGGGAGGCACCTCATCTGTCATTCTGAACATAACTGCACAGTAAATGCTTCCCCATTGCAGTGTTGACACACAATTCATTTTGAAACTCCTTTATTTATCACTAAACCATATAATGCGCTTTAACCGTCAGACTAACTTCTGCATTATCATTCAACCTTAAAATGTGCTGAACCTGGGAGTGCACCATATTCTAATGAGGCTAAAAACAAACAAATCAATCAATTTTGCTCCTGCAAACAAACGCGGGACTCTTTTCAATTAGTGGACCAGCAGCTGGGGACACTAATCATACAACATGATGCATAATTCAGAAAGCTGTCTCTATGCGTTTCACACAGCAGGGCTGATCTGCTGACATGGGACCCAGAATTTACATGTCAAAGAATGTTTATACAGGTTGGGGTGTGACATTGTGCTGCGTCCGTAGAGGGTTGTGTTTTACTTTATGGCTCTGGGGACGAAAATAGTGTGGAAACTCTGTTCAGCTGCTGTGCTATAACTCTGGCAGGACAGATACATAGTAGCTGTTGTTAATATTAACCAGTGTAGCATTGTGAAAAGGACCTGGTAAGGTATAAAACCAGATTTGTTCACTTCTGGTTCCTTGATGGCAGAATAAATTTCCCAGCTTCATTCTGCACTTCACATTCCCTCACAATCTTTAAGGAAGAGGCACAGTTAGTGGGCATGTTCTGGGTAATTTACAAATAATAATTGCGTAAATGACTTTGGGTGCAAAGTTAGGGGAGGAAACAATATGTAAATAAGGTTATTGCATGTGATAATTGTTAATTGTTCTTGTTTGTCGTGGCAAGTTCGGATCTCAAAGAGACTCCCGGTAGAGTGAAACTGAAACTCAACGCACGTATGCGTAATTCTGAGTATAACACCAGTTAAAGACGATGAGACGCGTCAAACAACTGCTCAAAATACAATACAAATGCAAAAAATAAATAGTGTAGACATGAGTGTGTGTTGTGTTGATAAGGTTTATGTAATGAAAACCTTTTAAAGGCTTACTTTAATATTTAATATGAAACAAATTTTACTGTGGCAATATTAACTCATAAGTTTGAGGAAAGCAAATAAAATTATGGTTTTATTTTGTCTTTAAATGTTTGGTTGTATAATTTACACATGCAGTGGTTGCTCTTGAAGTGGCTTTCAGGCTGCAGTAAATCACACTGCGGGTACTAAATTAATCTATTTGCATTAACACCACCCTGCATTTTGCACGTTTAGGAAGAAACGCCCCAAATTGCATGTCCAATAGGGCAAACACACAAAACGGACAATATGTGCTATTTTTGCTCATTTGAAAGGAGCAATTCTCTGTAGACCCTGTTAGTTAATCAGTTTTCACATTTTTTTGCAGATGCAAACAGAGTTTGACATGCAAACCTTTAGTAAATCTAGTCTATTTTTTCTGTCTTTGCCATGCTGCTACCTTTTGAGGTGATTGATGGTCTGTGTTCCTCCCAGTTACATACATTACTCTACTATTATTATCCAATATATTATCCGATATACATTACTATTTATATCTGTATTGGATAAAGCATAACCATTTATCACAGGCCTCCTATTTCAGCAGACATTAAGTAATTGGAAAAAAGAACATAATATTTATTACTTCGTTTAATACAGTAGTTAGTTGCAGATATATGCCAGTCGATGATTAAAGTCTGCAACCCAAAATCATAACCCGATGCTGGGTGTCTTCCATGGTGATGTTATTCCAGGTCTGTAATGTAGTCAATCTCAGTTTTCTTCTTGTTTT
This sequence comes from Olivaichthys viedmensis, assembly GCA_028565825.1. NCBI lineage: Eukaryota > Metazoa > Chordata > Actinopteri > Siluriformes > Diplomystidae > Olivaichthys > Olivaichthys viedmensis. Next base: position 844,481 of record JAOUQW010000009.1, read on the forward strand.
TTTGCCTTTAGTCTTGTCTTCAGTAAGTGGAATGAAGCTCAGTGGGGTTCAAGTTGAGTAACTGAGTTGGCCAGTCAAGAACATCCCTCCCAGTCACTTATCACTTTTTGGCACTAAAAAAAACCCTCTTGCTTTAGCAGTATGTTTTGGGTCCTTTTCCTTCTGTAAGCATCATTGTTTGATGAAAGTAACATGAAAAAACCTGTTGATCTCTGGGACTTATGGGCAGATGTGACAAAGTTGAATCTATATCAGAGTGATAGAAAGAGTAATGCGTGGACAAAAACTTCTCACCTTATCAGTGAGACACGCTGTCATGGGAATCGGTGGCTGCCAGTCTTGTCTTTATTGGTGTTGTGACTGCAGGCGGCAACAGCCGGATAGCTAAAGTGTATTGCAGCACCTTAAAGGTCCAGGTCCAGATTTACATTCCTCACTTTTGTAACTACATACCTTTCCTATTAGTTTCACAGTAATTACAGAGTAATTCATAGTAATTACTGAATAATATGAGTTAACATGAATGACTAAATAATAAGCTGGGACTTTAAGCGATTAAATAGTGATATCCAACCAAATGCATCAAAAGTCAGTGTATAATGCTTCATATTGAATGAGCACAAAAACTCAAAACATACTGTTAAAGGAACGTTCAGAGTTTGTCAGTACCAAAAAGTTGATTTAGCAGTACGGTTTGGGCCCTTGTCCTTCTGCAAAATGAAGCATTATCTACTGAGTTTTGATTTGCCTGAGTGTTTAAATGTGTACATGTCTATCCACATGTTCTCTCTTTGCCACCCTGATATCTTTTAAGGTGATGGATGATCTTATCTCCTCCCAGTTACGCATGTTATTATTGTACTACCCTTTGTGCACGTTAACCTTCTTTGACTTACAAGACTGTATCAAATGTAGTATGACTAGATGTTTTCTGACTAGTTTACTTCATCTTTTGTTTTTAATTGTAGCTCTCCCAGTTTCTCCTACACTTGCACTTGTTTCTGATTGACTGGTGGAAATTATTCACTAAACGGATAATGGTGTATATTAGTAGGTGGAGATACAGTAATTGGGAAGTTACTGGGCAACAATTAATGTTATTATAGCATTGTACTCCAGCACCATGGTTCTCATAAAGTGGTCCGGGGACCCCCAGGGGTCTGTGATGTATAGCCAGGGGGTCCGCGGTTAAGGACATGGTGACATTGGCGATTATTTTCACTTACTTGTTATAGTTGTTGTAGTTATGATTTAGTTATTATAATTATAAGCCTAATTGACGGGTCACTTGAATTAAATGGGTTTAGAATTATGCAAGTCACATTAATGTGGGTTTTTTTATTATAGGGAATTGTTTATTTCGTAATCTAAAGCTCACTATATATTTCAAACATGGACAGATGTCCTTGTCCTTCTGTAAGCATCATTGTTTGATGAAAGTAACATGAAAAAGCCTGTTGAGCTCTGGGACTTATGGGCAAATGTGACAAAGTTGAATCTGTATCAGAATGATAGAAAGAGTAATATATGGAAAAAATGAACTTCTCACCTTATTGGTGAGACATGCTCTCAAGGGCAGCAATGACTGCCAGTCTTGTCTTTATTGATGTTGTGACTGCAGGCGGCAACAGCCGGATGGCTAAAGTGTATTGCAACACCTTAAAGGCCAAGGTCCAGATTTACATTCCTCACTCTTGTAACTACATACCTTTCCTATTAGTTTCACTGTAATTACAGAGTAATTAATAGTAGTTACTGAATAATATGAGTTAACATGAATGACTAAATAATAAGCTGGGACTTTAAGCGGTTAAATGTCAAGATCCAACCAAATGCATTAAAAGTCAGTGGATGATGCTTCCTATTGAAGGAGGACAAAAACCCAAAACATACTGTTAAAGCAACTAAGGAGTTGCCAAAAAGTGGGACAAGGCCAAGTCAGTCACTTACTAAAGATATCCTCAGAAACATGTAGGAACTGAAAATGACAGCATTCCAAGCCTGCCAGAACATCACCATGGAAGACACCCAGAGTCTGGTGATGATTCTGGGTCACAGACTTCTGACAGTCATCAACTAGCAACTATTAAAACCATGTAATAAAGATTATATTTCCTTTTTCCAATTACTAAATGTGCTCCTGAAATGGGAGGACTGTTTATAAAAAGGACTGTGATTATATTTTATCCAATAAAGACTTAAATATCCTGAAATTAAAGCTGATTTTATGCACTTTAATCTCATAGTGGCTGTCCACTTACTCACAGACTGCACTGTATAAAATTAGATGAGATACTTGTTTCATAGGCACAAAACAACAACGACAATATTAATAATAATAATAATAATAATAATAATAAATGCACCGTTTACTGAGTGTTCTTTTTTATTCTTTTAGCCCACATTTTAACCCCCACTTATTATTTCGTTATTAATCTTGAAGCATATTATTCAGTAACTACTATGAATTATTCAGTGATTACAGTGAAACTAACAGGAAATAGTAGGTAGATATGAGAGTGAGCATGTCTGGACTTGTTGATGGTTCCAGGGAGTTTAAGGGGTTAAAATGATTAAAGAAAAAATATTTTAAAAAAAGGGGAAAAATGTGCAGATGACAATGTGTAAATGTTTTGGCACCCAACCTTCTCAGTGCAGGGTTTTTTTTTTTTTAGGGTACTATGGTGCTAATATTGCTAACAAAACAGCAATAGTCATGATGTCCACTAACTCTAAATTATCACGAGGATCAGCACATTACATATTACTTCTTACATTAATTAAATTACTGATTCTCAGAGTAAAAGATTCACTTGTTTAAATTACACAACTTGGTAAGCAGTGTAAATTAAAATTCTAATCAAAGAAGTGAGTCTGAGAGTGTATTTGCACAGCTTTTGTGACTTTGTCGAAATTAAAATGGAAAAGGTCTCACAGTGCAATGGAGCAATGAAATTAAAGTTTGTTTGACAAATTTATTTAGCCTCCAGAAGTACACAGTGGTGCCACTGTATATAATATGTATATCTGCTAAAATGTACAGGAGTACTTAATATATATTTTTTTAAGTGCATGGTAAGTCACACTGTGTGGTATCGAATTGACTCTGTGCTTGAATGTCTAGAAATTTAATTTTTCTTAGGTTAATTTTGAAGGTTCCAAAGGTAAATCTTTCAACCACTTTTATAATCCATCACAAATAAACCACTTTTCCAGGAAGAAAGATTAACATAGACAGGATGGCAATGCAGCTTGGGTTCTTTTGATTATTGTTTCTGTACAAAATTTGGTAACATTGTCAAATAAAATTCACAAATTATGGGCTTACGTGTGGTGTAACTGTCTAAGCATCTGCCCTATCGTTGGTAAATATCATAGGAAGCAGATGTTAGCCATCATGTGATGACTATGTTACTTTCAGCAATGTATTTAAAGTGCTATAGTTTGTTCCTACTGTGCAATAGTTTGTATATAGTTTCCATGGTCCTGCTTTACATTAAGTGTCTCGAATACCTGTGTAGTTGGATATAAACTATACAGGCAACTATAATGTAGAATAGAATGAATAGACCAAATAGACTGTAACGACTGAGGATGTGGACAATGTTACCGATGGATTACAAAAGTACATATCATGTACACGTGTATTGACTTCAGTTTTGTCTCATGTAAGTTCACAAATGTATCTTGACAGTTCAAGACCTTGGAATTATAAAGTTCTGACTGACAATTCTGTTATTTTAAGATATTGAGCTATAAAGTTTTGACCCTCAATAAGGTCAAATCAGATCCAACTTTTTATCATTTTAAGCAATATTTTGGTGTAAAACTGGTATGTAAATAACATGTTTATAACGTTAACTAATTTTTGCCAAAAAAGTCAAATAGAACCTTATAATTACAAGGTCTTGAGTTGTAACAGGACATTCTCTCTCAGGTGTCACAGGGGGAGTGTAATTAGATTTGAATGAACTGCTGGTTTTCCACAAAAATTTTCTTTCTGATTGTGACTGTATGTACAGGAACTGTCCACTTATTTTAAAGTGTAACTTTATATAGAAGTTATATCTTTAACAGTGAGAACATCCTCAGTAGTTACATTATAGTTGCCTCTATAGTTTATGTGTAACCACACAGTTATAAGAGACACTTAATATAAAGTGGGACAGATTCCACTCCTACATAGAACATTAGTACATAGTACATAGAAATATTACCACTGCTGTTTGTATCAATGGCCTTGTTAAATGGACTTCTGAGAGCTAAATAACTTATTTAAATTTCTTGTTTGCGCAAGTGTGCTTGCCCAATAAGGCTTGATTCTGAACTAACTAGTAGGTGAGAATTGGGAATGACTAGATTGGGAGAGAATAGGGGATAAAATGTAGGTTTCCAGCTTGTTCTAATGCAATATTCTTAAAAATTCAAGTGAGCTAGAGCAACTTTGTTGTCTTTCATATAAATGAAGTTGGAAGAAAAGCTACAGTTGCTAACCCACAGCTCACTCTTACCTTTACAATTCATAACCTTTCATTCTTACGCATTTGCAATTGTGAGAACATGTTGAATATTTTATTGGTCTACTGATCATGCCCAGAAGTTAAACTCTTCTCACATATGCATTCATTAGACGCTCTGACCTTTTACCCAGAGGAGCGTCACAAACATTAAAATTAAAGTCAGGCATATGCAAACAACATAATCGTGCCATCGTGTCTGCTCGTGCTAGGACCTGGGAGAGGCTGCTGCTGCTCTAATCCAGCATTGCCTTGGCTGTGCTACTCGCTCTGCTCAGCAAGAGTAAAGCCTGTAACGTCAGTCGGCAACCGAAGCTGTGACAGGATGTTGGTTAAAAAATTTACTAGGATAAATATTAGGCCTTATTCAAAATGACAGAAAGAAATAGTAATTAGTTACAGAGTGAAGATTCATAGCTATAATATGAATTTGTGGAAAATTATGGTCAATATAGTTAGCTATCAAGTTTTTACCTAGCTAACTTTAAGTTTACATGAGGTAAAGAAAAGGGGATAGGCTATATAACACTAATGTTAGCTAGCTCACGAGCCAACTACTTTAGCCTAAGTGGGTATTTTAAGAAACTCCACAGATAGTGCGAGTGTGAGATAGATAGAAATAATGTCATTAATAATGTAATTGACAGCTCTTTATATTCTTTGCCTTCATATAAATAATCAATTAGTAGCCATAGATTAATGTTTACAATAAGTTCATATCAGTGAAAAGGTCACAGTGTTGATCATAACGCAATTTTATATCCTTCAATTCCTCAACCTGTAGATGGAAGAGAGGCTCCACCGAAGGCCTGCCAGGTGAGATTTTGCCAGTTCAAACAAACATTGAACTGATTGGTCTCTTATTAAGCCTTGAGTTCTTGTAAATCTGAGTTTAATAAAAAATAACGTGTTAACTAAACACAGGCAAGAAGAGGGAGCGAAAGAAACTGAAGGTGACCGACAGGGCTGAAGGAGCAGGTCTGATGGAGGTTAGTGAGCAAGAAGAAAGTGAGTGGGAGTTGTTTAAGCCTTTAGTTAAAATCAATACTGAATTTGATGATTGTACCAATCTATAATTTGTATATTTGAATAACATATTAAGGACTTGAAACCTATCTACGAGATAGGACATAGCATTGCTTGACTTCAATACCTTTGCTTGATCTGTGCCTGTTGTAAGTGGATGGATAGCATTTAAGTCATATTAGACCCGAGCCCAATACAAAATATGAAGAGACGGATTACTGCGTGCCAGCTTGACCAAATAGCCATATTTTTTGTTTGATTTTACGCCCATTGCTACTCCAAAAATTCATGACGAACAGACATTTTGGGGCTATAAAAAAATTATTCTGTTGGGTCGGCATGCCCCCAGACCCCCCTAGTAAAGACTTAGCCCCGCTTTCCATAAATCTTTAGTGACGCCCCTGTTGTGACGTATTATATTTTACTGTTTAATTATGTATTTTGTATTATATACTTTAGGGATGCCCTGAAATTTCGACCGCCAAAAGAGTAAAAAGGGCAACAGTTTAATTGAAACAGTTCCAGCTGTGACAGTTGATGTGGTATCACACGTTGCTGTTTAACTACTTGTTGCTGTTTAATCCCAGATGAAGACTTTATACAATTGCCAAAGAGTATGAAAAATTCAGGCCTAGATGTTATTTTAAGTCTCACAGATGCACAAACATACTGTAATTTTAGAAAGTGTTATATTTTATGTCCTTTGTTTTATTTTATCGTCAGCTCAGTTCTGTGGAGTAATGAAAGAACTGACTTTTCAAGAAGTGTTTTGCAGTTGCTTTGTAGTTTTTGATTAATTATTGCTTTGCAAGCATAAAAAGTTAAATAAATTACAAATGTACAAAAAGCTAATAAATACTACTACTACTACTACTACTACTACTACTACTATTACTACTACTACTACTACTACTACTAATAATAATAATAATAATAATAATAATAAAATCCAGCACTTGGTTTTTAGTTTTTCAGTGCAGTCTGTCATTAATTTTGGTTTCTGTTTTGGTTAAGAATTTTCATTTCGTTGTATCATTAATATACTTTCATGCTAAAATGGTCCCTTTAGCAAGACTCATTATGTGATGAGAGCCTTTGATGCAGTGTACTAAATGCACTCTCTAGAAATGCCATTCTGTAAAAATCAACACTGTGGAGCACTGATCATTATCATTATCACGTTTCATTGATTGGTAATGAACATATCTAATTAGTGGACATTCAGCCTGCTACTTACTATATTGACATAGGTTCATTTATTCGTAACATTATTATTATCATTACTGTGAGTAAACTGATTACCCATTAAACAGTTGCATATTCACCCAGTCTAGGATAGAACTCCAATCATTAAAATTTTACTGCTTGCTATTTTGAATAGGTTTTGGAAGAAGAAGAAAAAAACTCAATAAGAAAATATCAATAAATCTGAAAGTCATACTTCAAGGAACAGAATATTGGGGTCTCAGCTTTGTTTCTCTAAACCAGTGAGAAGGTTGTGGTTCAGACACAGGCAGACTGATAAGATACAGAAGCACAGACAATGTCATTCTCTGCTTTATAAATATGGATCCTTGAAGATGAAGATAGCATGGCAGCATATTGAGTACGGCAAATAAGCCAGTATCTACCATGCCATCCTTGTGAGGGAAAAACAGCACAGACTGATATTGCTGTTGTCACAGATTGGCAGGTTATGTATTTTTTGATGCATTAGATGAATAAACTTAGATATATTTCAAGTTTTCCAGATAAATACTGGCTCACTTTGTAATGATGATTTCAATCCAGACCGACTTGCTAGAAGAAGGAAATATTATTTCTGTTGTCTAATGAAATGACTGGGGCACTTTCCTTATGAATTCTTGGATTCAGGCTACAGATATATGGCAGCAGTAATATTATTGGCTAAATAAGAGTTTTGGCCATCCAAGTTGTTAAAAATGAAGGCTTACCATGTCCTCGAGGTGGACTAAACTGGCATTCGGGTTTTAGAGAAACAAGGAATCTTTGAGTTCAGGCTGTGCAAACTTGTGGAATGCTAATAGCTGGACCTTAGATTACCCTAAAACTTGACTTTTTACGGTAAAAAAAAACAGTTTCTTATTTGTGTCCTCTGTTTGTAGGACATGGTTTACCAGAAGTGAGAAATGTGCTATGCATGGAATGGGCTGATTACATAGTGTAGATGACTCCCTGCTGAATGATGCCTGGATTGTGGTTTAGCGTCTGTGACTCTGCCAATGCCACACACCTTGTGCCACATAAAAACCAGGGCAAACTAAATGCACGATTCCTGCTTTAGAGTTATAGTTGAGTGGAAAAGTTTGCACACCCTTAGAACTAAATGACAAAGAAAGTTTATTTATATCAACAAGGCATTTAGTGTGTTAGGTTTCACAGATGTACCTTCATTATCACAAGTAACAAAAATGATAAAAGAGTGCATGTTAAGATAGTAATAGTGAAAACATCCAAATGATATCAGTTCAAAAGTTTACATCCCCTTTTCTTAATGTGATATAAATGTTCTCTAATAATTTGTATGCCCACCCTTTGCCTTTGTAACCGCCTCCAACATCTTTCATCTTCTCTGAGAAGCTTTTGGATCCTCTCAGTTGTAATATTTACCCCCTTACATATTCTTTCTGACATCTCTGTTATAACTCTGTCAGATTACTTGGCCAATCTTTGGCAATTCTTCTTGACATATCCGATATAACTCTTCAGATTAGGTCTGGAGGTGATGAGATGATCATGGCAAAACTTTGACTTCTTGCCTTTGGTTCTTTTCAAACTACTTTTCTGTTGATTTTGCCTTATTTTTGGGATTGTTGTCTTATTCCAGGATACACACACATTTAATTTTTAACTTCTTGGATCTTTTTTTATTTGTTGCTAAATTGTTAAATAGAGGTACATTTCCCTTTTTCTCATCCAGAAACCAAAGGGAATGTAAACATTTGCACTCAACTGTTAATGCTTTATATTAATAGAAGTAGAAAAGACCTAAGTTTCATGACAGTTCTCTTTACAAGAGGCTAGTAAGTTCGCCATAACCATGGTGCAGATACATTATCATGTCTGGGGGAGATCATAGTTTTAATCTTGTGTTAAATTCAATCAGAAATCCATGTCATAGCCACATCATAATTACACTTATTTTCCGCCATGGTCAGCCTTCCCTTGGGAACAAGTGTAATGGTAAAAAGTTAAAAACAGCAGCTTAAACACAGAGGGCTTTTTTTTTTTAAAGGCCATCGGAAACCAGCGTTTTCATATGGCTCCTCAGAAATGCTGCTTTACCGACTCCTTAATCCCTGTCAGACCCACACAAAAAATGTACTTTCATTAAAGGTAATGACACACTCAAATGAATAATTGTGGCAGGTTTCAGTTTTATGCCACACACACAGTAATTTCAAATGGAGATGTGTTATTACATTGGCCTCTCTATATAAAATGGATTCAGAATAAACTTAAATTGCATATCTATTGCTGGACTGGCTCATAGCTCATTTTAAAACTTGCTCTAAAGGATATATGTGGGATATGAATGAGTAACTACAAAGTAATATTTCCTATATCACTTTCTGACATAATTATTGTATTCTGAGTAATTTGGACAACAGGCTTCTTCCCTGAGGCTCAGTGCACTTAGAGAAGGACTCTGGCCTGCGGTGCTTTCATCAAAAAACACCCACTCACTGATCACTTACGTTTGAACTGTATGTAAGAGGAGCTCAAATTTATTTTCCATTATGACCAGACTACACAAGGACTCTCAGACATGGAACATAGTTCAGCTTTTTAGCTTGCTGGTGAAGCAAAATTGGGTAACACTTTACTGTAGGGCAGGTTTCAGAAGGCTACATGACACCTACATAAGCCCTTCATGACAACTGACATAAACCGACATAAACATTTATCAACTCTAATTCCAATAGGCGTCAGTTGTAATAAATACTGCTTTTGTCAACTTTGATGTCAAGTTGACAGAAGACCGATGTGAAGTGACAGATTTTTGGTGACATTAGGTTGTGTCATGACACTTTCTAAAATGACATAGCACATTATGACAACTGGCTTTGATGTCAAGTTGACATAAGACCTATTTCAAGTGACAGGTTTTTGGTGACATTAGGTTGTGTCATGACACTTTCTGGGGTAAAATGACATAGCACGTTATGAAAACTGACTTTGTAGCTCAGCATATTTTTTGGTGTCAGAGTGACATAATGCTGATGGACTTAAAAAAGACGCCCTGTAGTATCTCCTGCACTTAATTTGTGCCAAAACCTCCCAGATTGGATCCGGCACCTCGTTCGCATATTAAATACATTCATGCAATGATCTGTAGAGATGAATCAAGAAAAAATCATAATATTTTCTACAATAACCCGATATACTGTATATATACCATAACAAAATGTGAAAAACCCTTCTAGAACGTAATTTTTGTTTACGAGAACAAAACGCATGTTATAATTTGATATGAATAATGTTTTCATGTATAGCTTGTAGAAACAGAGAAATGTTGTTGAAAGTGCACATTTCTAAATTTCAATAGAGACCATATCTCTGAGGGTCGAAAGGGGATATTTTGCTATGTTTAAAAATTTTAATTAAATATTTTACGCAAGCAGTTTTGTTCTACGAAATTAATAGTAACGCTTTGCTATTTTTGCTATAGCTTGCTATAGCCACATATGGATGTGTCCACATATTTTTGGCCATGAAATATAACTGTCATTACTGTCAGTGTCAAAGACTTCACTGTATATCTGTCAGTTGTCATAACATGCTATGTCATTTCACCCCAGAAAGTGTCATGACACAGCCTAATGTCACCAAAAATCTGTCACTTGACATAGGTGTTATGCCAACTTGACACCAAAGTTGACACAAGCAGCCTTTATGACAACTGATGCCTATTGGAATAAGAGTTTATAAATGTTTATGTCGGTTTATGTCAGATGTCATGAAGGGCTTATGTAGGTGTCATGCAGCCTTCTGAACACTGCCCTACAGTAAAGTGTTACCATATATTATATATGTATATAACTCTAATAACTGTATATTATATATAACAATACAAAAACTGTAAATAAACTGCAGTGGATTTTTTTTACAGTGCATGGCAAGGATATGAATGCCTATTTGATGTTTAAAACTCTCCTCGATAATTATTTTTTAAAAAACTTTCATCTTCACAAATGAGTGCAGAAACAAAAACTACAGCAAGTTCCCCAGGGTCTATTTCATCACATGACAGTCACATGATAAACAGTTCTCATATTGATTTCTGTGAGCTAATGGGATTTTGGGATCAGGTGCTCTTTGTTGCGGATCCCTCCAGGTGGAAGATCATGTGATGTGTGAGCCCCAACTGTGCTCGATCGTATAGTGCCTGCACTGCTATGTTGACAAGACAAGAAATTGCAAGTGATAAATGTTGTGCAGTGCGATGAGTACAAAAAATCAAAAAGAGTACAAGAAGTCAGAAAGCGTTAGAAAAAAGAACCCCTCAGAGGGGTTTCAAGGGTTCTTTGGATAGTCAAGCTTCCTTAACGGGTTCTACATGGAACCCTTTCTGATAGGAAAACACCTAGTTGTACAGTTCTATATAGAACCTTTAAGGGTTCCCCCAAAGGGATAACTGAAAAACCCTGAAGGGTTCTAGATTTAACCTTTTTTTCTAAGGCCCTGTTTTACTACGATCCCAAGAGCGGTCATTTGCGTATGCAATCTGATAAATTGTGCATGCAGTTAGTGGGCATGTTGGGGGTGATTTAAAAAGAAGAATTGTGTGAAGGACGTCATGTGCAAAGCAGGGGGATGAAACAAAATGTCATTTGTGCCTGTGTTAATTGTTCTTAATAGTAAGCTGAAACTGAAACTCAAGTATAACATCGATTAAAGAGGAAGAGACGTGTCAAAAAACTGTTCAAAATACAATATGAACAATAAAAGCGTGTAGACATGAGTGTGTGTTGTGTTGGTAAGGTATATGTAAATGAAAACCTTTTTACAGGCTCTTTGAATGCTGTGGCATCAGGGGTGCGAACGTGCAGTGAATTTTTCTTTATATAAAACCAACAATACCGTATTAATATTGTCCTAATTACAAGAAATTTTCTGGGGACATAATTTCAAGAAACTTTGATATAATAATAGGTTTATTTTGTCTTCAAATGGCAGAAACAGATACAGCTAATTTAATACCTGCTCTTTAGTCATATGAATTTGCCCACACAATCACCGTTCACCGACTGCCAGTTCAGTTGATGGGTAAGCAAAAAAACAACCCTTGAATATGAGGATGTAAATTGGGTAAGAATCTATTGCAATGATGAGAATATGAGTTTGTCCTAGACTTTTTAATGTGTGCACATATCCCATGTCATGCACGCAATCCTAATGAAATCCTGCCAAAGCAGCTAACAGTATTGTTAAGTCAAGACCATGCAGACAACATGATTCTCTTCAGAGTTGGTAGTGTGACTTTTTATAAGGAGATCATTTAACACAATACCAAACAACTCGCTTCCTCAGATCAGTCCTGTATATATTGACTTCTTTAGGAGTGGTTATGTGATAGCAGCAGTCTGTCAGCAGAAGCTTTCAGGCTGTCTGGAAATGATAAATCTGGATATCCCTCTTAGGCTGAAAGGAGGTTTGTTCAGGCAGGAGTAGATACTGTCAGTGTTCCCCTTTGTGGCACTAAAACTCCTTAATTACACTGCTCCAGCTTAGAGACAGGAAGACATGTCCACAGCCCACATAGTCCCACATTTTCATCCCACATTCACAGTTTTGTATCTCTTCTGCTACACCACCACTAATGATTAAAACAACAGACTGCCTGTATATTCTCCAATCTTCCTCATTGTTCTTTTCTCTCCTTCTATTTTTTGCCACTATGTCATGAATGCTTTGGATGCTTTAGATTAAAAATTATTCCACTGCAATAATATTGCTATCTTTTCTCTTTTGCCTCCTGTTATTTCATATATTCAGTATAGCAATAACATTACAAAGACTCTCCCTTTCATCAGAAATAATGGTCTAGGCTTTTGTAAAGACATGGCTTTCATGGCTGAGATTAGTTGGTGTTTATTTAAAATAAAAAATCTAGGTGCAAACACATACAAAATATTGGTAACATTTTATATGACGGGTGTCTACATAAGACATTCTTAAAAACAACTTACATAAACACTTCATAATGTATTCATAGATTTCTAGATCAAGATTCATGAAGTATTCATATTTGACATGACATTAATATGGATTACTATATCATTTTTCTCAGAGAAATTGTTTTAAAAAATCATTATATGCCTTTTTTTTTTCACTGAAACCTGGCTGTGCTCCTTTACCTCAGCAGTGCACGTGAAAACGTCATTTAACTGACTGAAATACAAAAACTTTTGTTTGTTTTTTGTTCCAAGTTTGAGTTCATAAACTAAATTGTTGGAGTTTCCTCATTTAAATTTAATCCCTAAATGTCCCAGATTATTATTCAGTTTTTTATCTTAAAGCATATTATTCAGTAAATACTATGAATTATTTTATAACTACATTTAAACTAATTCATAGTATTTACTGAATAATATGCTTTAAGATAAAAAACTGAATAATAATCTG
>JAOUQW010000009.1:870322-881264 GCA_028565825.1 Olivaichthys viedmensis
TAGCAGCATTTCACAGTGGATCACTGGAAAAAAGTCCTATTTACTGATGAATCCAAGTTTGAGATTTATGGCAGTAAAAGAAGGGTTTATGTTAGGAAACGAACAGAAGAGAGATTTATACCACAGTGTATCAAAACAACAGTGAAACATGCTGGTGGATTTTCAATGTGGTCTCAGACTTTTGGACCGCACTGTGTGTATGTATATACTGGGTCTTAGTGGGCAGCGGAGCAGTTTGTGCCCTGTCTCTGAATGGCTGCTGAGCTGCCAATCTTTAATTTGCAACCCTGCTGAGTTCGCTGTATTGATTTGTAAATGCACACCTTGTGTGTTGATCCGGACTGGATTCTTGGCCTTGTTTCAGCCGCTCCATTTGCATAGGGCGAGAGGCTACAGTCCGGGGGGTAGGAGTCAGGAGTCAGAACATCTCATAGATGAGGGTTAGCCTCTTCCTCTGCTGAAAGACAACGGTGAAGAAGAAAAAAGCACGAGACACAGAGGGTAGAAAGGGTAACAGAACGAGGACTGACATGTGCAATGTTTTGATGGACAGCAAGGAGGGGAGGATTTGAAAGGGTTGTTAGTAGTACTGGGAATTTCTTTCAGACCGAAACCATCTTCATCCTCTTCCTTCAAGGAAAATGACCTTGTTTTTATTTGTTATTTACAGATCATGCTTCATATTTTCCTTTAAACCATCATAAAGATTATGAAGGATTTGTGAAGAATTTGATTTCAGAAATGCACCTGTTTAAAAACAGGCTACGGCGCACCTCCCAGGGCACTTGAGTAAAATCCAAACACTGTGTTTATAGTGTGTGGGGGAATGTGTGCATGTGGCTGTGTGTGTGTGTGTGGGTGTGTGGGTGTGTGTGGTTTTCTTGCAGCGTACACTTCCTGAAACAGTGGCTAGGGGGTGCACTGTGGCTAGAGGAAGGAGCATTAATGTATTCGTGCCTGGCTGCTGGGAGCTGGTCACATGGGGAGGCTGAGCGAGTTTAAAAGTGCTTTAGCTCCCCTTCAGACAGAGCAGTGTGAGCCACCAGTTAAGACAGACACACACCCGTGCATACACACACACACACGGCTACAAGCAGACGCGCGCAACACGCCCCGTGCCTACAGCAGAGCAACTTTGCACGCTGGAGCCTCTCGGAGACGCGAACTGGTGCACGTATAGAGATACACAGCTAGTGTTTCAAAAGGACAGGAGACAGTGTGGAAGCAAGGGACAGAGAGGAGCAGGAGAAAGCATCTAAGTGAGTACCTTGACTTGCACTTTTTTTTCTCTTGTCTTTTCATTCTTGGGGTGGCTGGAGAGAAATGTGGACATGGAGGCATGGGTGGTCGGTGCTTCGGACAGAAAGGACGGTACAGGCAGTGCACACTTGTCAAGGTTTTCAGAAGCTCTGCTGATGGATCCTTTCTAGCAGCCTGTCAGCGGTCCTGACTGAGCCGAGCCTGCGTGAGCTCAGCTGCTTGTAATCGTAATGCACGTGAGGAAGCGATACGGAGGGATGCCATCTGAGAAACGCGAGAGCCGTGCCTTTCCGAAGAGAGGGAGCTAACAAAAGTGGCCGGCTCGCTAAGGAGGACCGGAGGAGGGAGCGACCGAGCGGCGGGTGAAGGGTGAAAAAAAAGAAAAGAATGAAAAGAGAGGGGGAATTAGAGTGAAAGTGGCGGGGGCATTTGAAAAGCTCTGACACTGGGCAGACAATTAGCCATGGCTTCTGTTATCTGTGGCTTTTCTGCTGCCGCTGCCCTGAAGGCGCGGGTCAGGGGAAGAGCTGACCCTATGTCAACACTCTTGCATGGGAGCCATTATCAAGCCCTGATTGATTAGTTTTAGCGGAAATCCCTTCTTCGGCGCACCTCCTCCGCCTTCTGCTGCCTGCGCTGTTGGGCTCGTTCTTTAGCTGTTTGACCTTTCTGTCCTTTCGTTTTTTGGATACACCGAGTTGAATCTGCTGTTTCTACTGCCTATTTGTCTTTTTTCCGTCATCCTTGATCTTTATTCTGTCTTTCTAATCTGTCTGTCCATCTCCGTTGACAGTGCTTTAATATGACTCCCCTTTTTCATGCCTTGTTAAGGGGAATGAGAGGAATGTCTGAAAGAGGCTCTCCTCCATCCTAGCAATACCTTTCCATTCGTAAATCCCTCACTCACGAGGTCCTTAAACAGACCTGCCGCCCAGGTCTAGTGCCGTTTGGGCAGTCCAGTCTCGCCACGTGCTTCTGCTTTGACTAAATAAATAGGGAGGGGAAATGTTGCGCCACGAGTGCAAATGGACGTAAATAGAACCAATAAAAAATAAAAAAAAGTCAGAGTGAGTGCCAGCACCGAGGCAGCCTTCGCTTGATTACCATTAAACACATTAGTGGACATCTTGGGGAGTGGCGCACACTCGGTATTGTGAATTTAGAATCATGTTGTAGGCTCGAACAGTTTTGTAGTCGCGGTTTCGCTCTCATGGGGTGCGAGCGCAGGCCCCATGCCTCACAGCCGTGCCCTCTCCGTTCTAATCTCGCCGCTCCACCTCAAAGCCGTGTTTATGATTTAAACAGAAGAAAAGTAAAATAACGCTAGCATAATATTTCCCTTAACATACTTACTCCTTGGATAAACATCCTTAAACAGATGTCAGAACAGAGGGTGATCACAGGCAGCAGGGGTTACCGATGCGCCCCTCTCTAACATACACAAACTCTACAAATTAGAAGCTGGTGCTGGAGGAATCCGCTGGTTCCCATCTTTCCAGCTTGCCTCCAGCTTCTTCGTTTTTGCACCCAGAATTCACACTGACTGGTGTTCAACTTTATATACTCTGATTTTGATTTGAGTTCCTACATCAGAGCCCCTCTTTTATAACAGTTCTGCATGAGCACATAGCGCATCCATCTACATGCTTGTCTACAACCCCACCTTCCACAGCCACCAGTCACCCACTGGGTGATCAAAGCTTTTATGAATATGCAAACCCTTAACTCGACTCCCGAAGGGAATCAGATTTGCCTCCCCCCTTGAAGCTAATTAATCCCGTGGCTGCATGAAATCTATTATTCTGCCCTTTTAAACGCCTCCACAAAGCCCTGTCTGTTAGCCCAGTCACATTGCACCATGACCTGCATTACAATGAACCCATTTAGCCCAAGCATGCGCCTGAACCTGGGCATGCATGTCAGCCGCGCATTTCCATAGCTCTTGACAGCGGAGGGATTCCGCCGCTACATTATGACATCCATCCCAGTTCGCCTGCAGTCACTCTAAATGGAAACGACTACTTTGTACTCCTCTTTAAAGTGATTGACTGGTCCAGGGGAGCCATGTCTGGCAGGCACAAAGATACACACACACACACACACACAGTGAGAGTTGTGCAGGCTTGTAAGCTTGTTCAGCCCGCATGCTAGATGAACATCTTTGAAAAGTCAACTACCAGTCACATGCGAGCTACGATTGCTTTCATCTCCTTTGGCACTGTAATTTGCACAAGTGTGCAACAGGCTCTTGGTGGGAGCCATCACCCTTTATTTCTTAGGTTCCTCAAATTACGATTTCTCTGCCAGCACTAGATGGCAACTTTCATCTTTTTAGGAACGAACGCTCGAGGACCCCGAGACCGAACGCTAGAGTGTGTCAAAATAGTCACGGCACAAATGATGAGCAAAATAGTCACAGCCCCAGAAAATCAGAATTTCTATTCTCTCGTTCTCTCACATGGGCTTTTAATCTATTAACTGCTGCATCTTACAACACTAATCAATGTGGCCTTTTATATTTCCATTAAACCTGAGAGGTAAGTGAATAAATAAAGTGTGCAGCCAGAATGGACGGTCTTTTCCGCTCTGAAAGCTTATTTAGTACAGTGCCTTGCTCTGTAGCATGTGTGTCAGCGCAAATCACGTTAGCGAGATAAGACGCCCCTTATTAGCCTGATTTCTTCTGTCTCCCTTCGCGTTTGATGGAGTGGCCACAATATTCGTGATTCCGCATTTGATAGTGAGCACGCTCGGTTATTAGCGAGAGGATTTGGAGGTTTTAGAGAGGGGAGAAGATGCTAAGTACCGGATGGAAAGGCAACAGCTCACTTAATTGCATTTACATTTTCCGTTCGGCTCCGGAAAAAGCTGGAGTGCATGTACTGAGTTAATTTCCGCGTGCGAGCATGTGTGAGTGTATTTTGGAGCTCCGTCCAGCCCAGTCCACATGTGCTACATTGGATTTCCACCTTTTTATTGATCCTATCTTGCATACAGACATTCTCCGCCCTACAGCCCCAATAACATTGTATTGATGATAAGCTACACAGATACCAAGTACTTTTGTAATAGGATTCTTGATTTAATGACTTTTATGGCCTCAGGGAGAGAGAAAGAAAAGTAGCCTAATTGTACATTGGATTTAAATGAAGTATCTCAGCAGTCAACAATGCAGTTAAACAATTTCTCCAGCACAAAAGGAAAACCACAGATGGCGTTAGCTTCATTTGAGCGTGTTCGTCTCCGTTTGTTTGCTTGACAGCGCATTCTCTGTTCGTCGCTGTTGTTCTGTCTAATTCCATCATCATGCCAGGGTGATCAGATGTTTCGAAATCTCATCAGAGTGAGTGCTCTCCTCCGCACTGACCTGCCGCTGATTTTCACACCTGCTTGCTTAAAAAGGGATCCTAATTGAGAGAGTCTGGCTTTATTAACAACACTTGAGGTGGGCTCAATCTGTCCCGTAATCCTGACAGTGTCACCGTGATGAGATTGTTTCCTCTAAGCATGTTGCATAAGCCTCATTCTCTGCAGCTTACTGTTGCTTTTGTTTCTCAAAACACTGCTGGCAGAGTCCTTTAAGCAAGACACCTTCAGCTCATTAACATGGCTTAATAGTTGAGCATACTTTACCCATCTGCATGAATTCAATCAATGGCCCGATTAGGAGAAACCCTTTGGGATGCAAATGCCATGGGAAGGCTTTAAATGTAACAAATTCACAGAGAGAGATTTCTGAACACAAATTAACTCTAGCCTTGAGCTCTGCATGACATTCAGGATGGAGAATTACCATGACGAGCAGTAATTTCATCCAACGTTGGGCTAAAATTTGCTTTCCTCAAAGGGTTTTATTGTACCTGCATTTGTTTCAATTTACACAGAGACCATTATAGGCAGTTTGGCATTTCTCTCATTTGGAGTTATTTATTTTGTGTTTAATTGAGTAGGGAAAGCTAATGAAATATCTTCTTTGAAGTCAATTTTGATCACTTTATTAAATCTCTCAGTACTTTAGATTGAGATAAAAAAAAAAACATCATTATGTCTAAAAGGGGGATTACTTTGATCAGATTTTGTGGCCAACAACATCAGCCTTATCACGTGTCGCCGATGCAATAACAAACATAAAGTTATCAAGAGAAGGCATACGCCAGCGTGGAGTCTAATTGGCCAGATTGCCTACTTTAATGTAATAAGCTCCAAATCAAATATATTTCATTAAATAATAAGGACGTCGGAATGAGAAACGACGCTGGGCTTCATTTCCAGTTTATTAATCCACCGTTGCTGTGTTTGAGCGCACGAACGGCAGGTATCGATAATAATTGGACTGTGATTACACTGAAATGTCCTGCTGAGTCCGAAACAGGTTTATTAAGGACTCAGTTTGACTGGCTCGACTTTGTTCAGACACACGGATGCCTTGATTATTTTTTAATTTGAGCCCTATGGGTATAACCTGTGCAGATTAATCGGATACCTTCCTTAAGCTGTGTTTTAAACTCACTGAGGGAAAAGCACCACGAGTATACTGTGTCTGAGATCAATCGTAAATGTCCTCAGGGGTCAGATATGCCCCTAAGTATCATGTTTTCATTCACGAAGACATGCTCTGCTATAAGAGGATGAAACGCCTGTTAGGGGCAAATGAACACTGCAGCAACAACAGCAGATTCCCAATCCTTTTCGAACATTGGTTTCTAATCTCCCCCTCGGTTACTCCATGGACAAAATAGTTTAGCTATAAAATACCAGATACGTCTCGTGAAAGGTTCGATAATTAGCTGATGAATTGTATCAGATGTATGAAGCCCTGGTACAGATTCTCCCACTTTCACAGTTGCGTCACAAGCTGTAAGTGAACACCACATCAGGGACCCCGAATAGGTTACACATGTGCTTATGCTCTCTCTGCACACTCATAAAATGACATTGCAGATTGTGCTTCAATGAACACACCAAAAGCTTGTCTGACATTAAACGGCACTTAAGCTGTGTTCTCGACTTGACTTGTATCCTTCTCTGCCGCGTTGAAGTGGTAGGAAGCAGTGTTACCTCGTTGTCGTCGGCAAGCGATTACATTAAGTTCGTAACCCCATTAAGTAAAGTTTGTTAAAGTTTGAAAGTTCAATGTTTTAAGGTCACACTTCTACAGTTCTTTAGCTTCGAATGCACTACAACACATGTGCCGAGTGCATATTCATGTAGCGGTGGTTATGTCTTGTGTGTGCGTGCGGAAAAAGCCATCCAGTTTTTCTCAAACAGCGCACATTGGGTAATGTTTCTGACAGGATGCAGATGATCAGATGCCTGGGATCTGTCCCTCAGCAGTACTTGAACTAATTCACATTAGCCAGCTACACTGAGTCAAATGAAAAGCCAAAAGCCACATATTTTAGGGCCTCATGAAATATTTAGCTCATTGAAAGGCACTCAACTTTGCAGATCTCTGGGTGCGGTGTAAATACACACCGAGCGAGGGTTGTTGTTTTTTTTTTCAGGAGAATGTAGAGTAAATGGTGTTTATTTGATTGATCTTATTTTACATGTAACATGTACCTTAAAAGACAATTGCTCTTTAATTATAACGTGTCATTGGGACTGACATTTTACAGAACTGCAGCAGCCCATGATTGTGAAACTCACCAAGATATGCAAGCAAGAAAATATCAAACTACACAAAGAAAAAATATATTCCCGTCTGGTTTTACTCTCTCTAGTACTCGTGATGCAACAGTGATTGGGTTTTTCTCCTCTGGTCCACTTAGATATATGAGCTGTTCTCCACCCATTCCTAGTCAACCCCGGCGTAATTATTCCCTGCCTACCGCCCAGGGGAGTGGTTTTCATAAGGCCATCATTAATTACTGTACAAATGTTAGCTTCCAAACTGTAAATAGTCCCCCCCCACACCTTTTTCTACTAATTTCCTGTTGCTAATGTGAGAAGGTTTTGACAAATGTTTCTTGGTGCGAGTACGTACTGCAAGGGGAACCAATTTATAGCCGCACCTCAAACACTGCTTTCATTTCTTTTGATGTCTCCTAAAATAAAGAGGCGCTCTGATTAATTGGTAAAGTGTCGAATGGAATGTGCTAATGCCGGCTGAAAATATTACATGTGACAAGAGTGCATTAAACAGCGTATAATTTAGGGGCAGTGACAGTTTCTGTGCCAGTGCTATGAAAAATATAGTGTGACATAATTTACCTGCGAGAGGGCAAAGGCAGCCCACGCTTAGCAGGAACCGGAGATTTAAACCTCACACGATCTGTATGATCGGTGGATTTATGCAAAGCACATAAGTCTCGGTTAAAAGATTCTGGCAAGCGTGTGTGTGATCTTTCGAACGGTGTTCCCTATAAACCACGTCCCTAAATGGTTTTGTATATGGATATTTACTGCTTATACAAGGTTAGCCTCTTTATTCTTACACAGCTGCATTTTTTTTTTTTAGGGCAGTGGTGGCTCAGTGGTTAGGGCACTGGGCTACTAATCAGAAGGTCATGGGTTCAAGCCTCAGCACCACCAAGCTGAGCAAGGCCCTTAACCCTCCCTGCTCCAGGGGCACTGTATCATGGCTGACCCTGTGCTCTGACCCCAGCTTACCAATATGCAAAGAATCAATTTCACTGTACTGTACTTGTACTTGTACTTGTATATTTGACAATAAAGGAGTATTCTATTCTATTCTATAAACATGCCGTGTCAAAAAAGGCTGGAATGTTAGAAGGGGATGGGTCAGGGGCGTGTAGCTGTCTAGTCAGCATCACATTATATAGTTAAATTGTATTAGAAATTATTTATATTACCATCAAATTATAGTAACGGAGCTCATCTTCTCTTGCTGTTTACAGAACCCTAAATGTACCGGAGCCCCACTCCCCTGCGCTCCCGCCCAATTTAACCCCTGCTCACAAGTAGCACCAATCATAATCTCCTGATATAGATGGGTTTTAAAGGTCGGCAGATTGTTGAGCTAAGCAAAGCTAGCAGCTTGTGTCTCTGCTAACTGCGCATTTTTTGGTTTGTATGTACAATTAACCGGCTGTTTGTTCCAAACAATCTTTTATTACATATCTGCCATTGAATCTCTGAATGTTTTAGCTGTGTGTTTTTCTCAGCCCTTTATCTTTTGTGCTTTTCTTTGTGTTTTAGCACTGTTTTAGCATCTGGGGGTTATTTGCTTGCTGCCACTAAAGACTCACACTTCCCAAAAAACATTTATGCCTAGGACTCACCTTCCTGCTTAAATTGATAATCTCACATTGATACTGGAGACTTGCATCTCCTACGAACTGCTTCTGTAATCATAAACACTATCCTGTGCTCATCCCAGGACTGTCACGCGCACGCCACCTCACGCTGTGGTGCACGTGATCTGTTGACATTTTTTGTTCCCCGTCACGTGAGTTATGTTAAGTGTTACCAGCTGTTCCTTGTTTGTGATCCGTCTGTATAAATATCCCTGTGTACCCATTTAGCTTTGTCTTTCGATGTCCATGTCATGCCGTGTTGTACTGTGTTTGTTTGTAGAAAAAAATGTTTGTTTTGAAACGGCTTGTGCCTGTGTCCTGCCTCCACCGCTACACTCCGTGACAGATCGAAAGACCCACAATGGACACAGCAAGTCGCTCCCCATATCGCTCTGCGGGGGAGCTCGAAGAGGAGGCTTCCTGACTGGAGGAGCTGCGAGTGGAACTCGTGAAGCATCAGCGTGGTTTGAAGGCAGCAACATCTTTATGGTGATTGTCGCCACGGCGGGGCAGCCCCTCACCACCTGGGAAGAGAAGGACATGCCCAAGCTCCGCCAGGAAGGCGAGGAACAGCGGGCCCGGCACGACGTTCTGTGTGCAGCAGTGGCGTCGTTAGCTGTGCAGCGACAGCTCGCCTCTCCCGTTGCACTTTCACGCCGATTTCCCCGGCACCTGATTGCGCCGCCAAGACCGCAGCAGCCACCAGCGCCCCCCCCCCCCGGTTGCACTTCCACACCGATTTCCTTGGAGCCAACCACAGAAGCTGCTAATCTCTGACCCAGTCCAGATTACGAGCCTCCCAGGAGCGGAGGAGAAGCCCTCTGTAATTTTTTTTGGAGGGGGGGGGCTGATGAAGGCCGTCCCTGACGCTGCAGGAGGCGAATCTGAGTCCGCAGGAGACATGGCTGAATTTCCAGATGCTGCAGGAGGCGTGGCCGAATTCCCTGATGCTGTAGGAGGCGTGGCCGAACTCCCTGACATCGCAGGAGACGTGGCCGTATTCCCGGACGCTGCAGAAGGCGTGGCCGAATTCCCTGACGCTGCAGGAGGCGTGGCCAAATTCCCCAATGCCGCAGGAGGCGTCACCCAGTTCCCTGATGATGCAGGGGGCGTTGCCCAGTTCCTGGACGCTGCAGAAAGTGTCACCCAGTTCCAGGACGCCCCAGGGGGCTTCGCCCAGTTCCCTGACTTGGAAGAGGACGTCATCACTTTGCCGTGATGTTGCCTGCCGTCCCCGAAGCCCGGGCTTCGGGGACGGCAACGTCCTTCAGCCTCCCGATCCTGAGGAGGACATCATTGCTCTGCCTCCGACCTTTGGGGATGGCGACGTCCTTCCACCTCCCAATCCGGAAGAGGACGTCATCGCTCCGCCTCCGGGCTTTGGGTCGGCGACGTCCCTCCGCTTCCCAACCCTGCACCACAGGAGGCCAGCGCTGTGGTCGCCCCTGCACTGATTGCTCACAGGCCCAGGGCCCCCTCCCCCCCTTTAGTGCCGTAATGTCACATGCACGCCGCCTCACATGGCAATGCGCGTGACCGCACCTTGTGTTTATCTGTCTATTTCCTGTCTCGTCTGTCTAAATTATCCCACCTGTGTCTCGTTAGTTTCCTTCATTAGTATGTGTATAAATACCTGCTTACTCCCGCCCCATGTTGTCTTTGATTACATGTCTGCATGTATGTGACGTTGTCGCCTGCAACGTATGTTAATCCGTGAGAGTGACCGTTACCTGTTTATATTCCTGTTTTTGATCCGTTTCATCCGTTGTAAGCTTGTTTTGTTTGATTAATAGGCTTTGCGTTTGTATCCGCCACCTAAACCGTGACAGTTTTGGTAATTGAATAAGTGTTGTCTGATTTGCTTGTGTTTCTTTTGCCGCAGATTGAAAAATCTCTGAAAGGGCAAGGAACGGGTAATGATACAAAACTGACCTGGAGACTGAGAATTATGGAAACAGTTGTCCCGAAAAACAAACCGGTAAATGTAAAGATTTGTAAGAAGCAAGAAAGAGATGAGTTATAGTCTTGTACAAAATATAACATATTATGTTGAAAATACAGTACCAGTCAAAAGTTTGGACACACTAGATTGAAAATATATTTTTCATTGTCCTACATTTTGATAAAGGCTTATAGGTGAAATTTGTTTCTAAGACAAATGTAAATAATGAGGCTAATGCCCATATATAAATTTATTTCTGAATCAAAATGTATTTTTTATTTTATTTTATTTTTTTACTTTAAAAAATAGTTTTTACTTAAAATTTAATTGTGTCCCCAAACACATAGTTTTACTTAGGAGAAGCAGACAACAAGTGCTCGGCCTATTTGGGAAGTTTAAGAAAAGTGCAAAGCTTCATCAGGAACACTGTTAAGAATTCTAAAATAGTTTTGATTTGTTTAACACTTTTCTTGGTCACTGT
>JAOUQW010000009.1:916547-931928 GCA_028565825.1 Olivaichthys viedmensis
TACTGTAGAATAAGTCTGTAATGTAATTAAACGTGGAGAAGGTGAAAGGGGTGTGCAGACTTTCCGGCTTGACTGTACTTTACACAAAGGGTTACTTAAAAAGGGTTCTTTAGGGGTTCTTTGGATGGTTAAGGGTTCATAGCTTTCTAAAAGGGTTCTATTTGGAACAGTCTGCTGAAGGGTTTTACAGTACATACAGTAGAACCTGAGTTCCCCAGAGAGACAAACCAAAGAGTTCTAGATTTAACCCTTTTTTAACATTGTACCCTTCCTATTAGTTTCACTGTAGTTTCTGAATAAATCATGGTAGTTACTATAATATGTTTTAAGATGAATAACTGAATAATAAGCATTATGCATGGTGTATTAATGCTGAACTTCATGGTTTGTTCATGTTAATTAATGCCATAAACAATGCTAGTTAAGGAAACCTTAATCTAAAGTGTTGCTGTTTCCTTTCTCATGTTGAATAAGTACTGTATTACTAGACCCTGACTTTATTAATTTATTTCAAATGTCTAAAAAAAACTCAGAGTCTGTTTCTAATCCAGCACAAATTTCCGTGCGATGAATTCTGGGTGAATCCAGTCTGGTGATAAAAGGCTAGCTTAGCAGCCAGACACATAAATTAAGCTATAATAAGTAGCAGACCAAAAGCTAAACACTCTCCATATTAACTGTGTGGACAGATAAAAGCACCACACAAATATTATCTTTGCATCGCACTCACTTATCTGTTTGAGCCTAAGGAGAGTTTGTTCTTGCCGGTAAAAAAAAAAAACCTTAGTGAACTGGGGCTAGCCTACACAAATACCCTTAGCATGTAAGCCTTTGTGGCATGTCATAATTTCCTGTTTTAATGAATAACTACCAATGGGAGAGAAGTGAAAAAAAGTGTATTAGTCTTCTGCTTGCATTGCCTCCCATGGCTTGCTTTGTGTTTTTAACTGGGAGATTAATTTCCACACGTCAAACATTGCACGTCTGCTTCGGAAAAAATGCTCGTCTTTGTGTTGTTTTAACTGTAGGGTCCTTTTAATGTTTGAAATGCGGGAGATGCTTAGAGAGACGGATTGATACCCGGACCCTGGGAGGTGTTGTTCTTGGTCTGGGTTTTGACGCTTGACTCGAGAAGTGAGCAAAAGAGAGCAAAAGAGGGGGAAACAAAGGAGCTAGAGAGAGGAAGAAAGGGTCAGGGGGTGTGTGAGAGTATGGGATTGAAGGGGGTTAAAGTCTTCCGAGAAGGAAGGAGAGTTTTATATGTAGTACTGTACTTCCTAGAAGAGCCCAAAAACCATCCGCAGACATACAGAGCCTTGCATTGTGTCCTTCTCTCGTTCTCTCTTTCGCTCTCTCTGTACCCCGAGGCAAGAGGCAACGAGGGTGAGGTCAGGCTGCTTTTGGCCTTCGTCGGCCCTTTAAAAGCGCGTGTGTGTGGTGTGAGTGCTCCCTACAGACACTGATTCTCCTGACCAGCCTCTGTAAAACGAGAGAGAGGGAGGGTGAGTGATAAAGGGAAGAAAGGAGGGGAGGGAGGATGAGGAGACAGTCAGAGAGAGAGCAAGGAGGAGAGTGAAAGGGAAAGGAGAGAGAGAGAAAGAGAAAGGAAACTCCTCATGTTGACTCGGCATCAGTGGTGCTGGGTTTTATTCCAGGCTGGCCGGAAGCTTACAGTTGCTCCTGTGTGTGTGTGTCTCTGCAGATGGCCAACATTGTGACGTCGTTGTGCTACATGGTGCTCGCAGCTGTGGTGGTGGTGTATGCCCAGCGTCGCAGCCAGCAAGGTAAGACATCCTCACTTCCTCAACCTCAGCTACTGTACTTCCTCAACCTCACTCCACCTCTCCTCTCGATCTGCTTACGCTGTTTCTCAGCACTCGCTTCCTCAACCACTCCGTGTGGGTGGGTCCAGACAACGCCACAGGGCTTTTAGGTCTTAGTTAGATTTGCTCTGTATTTTTTCTGATTATATGTCCTCTTCTTCACCTTAAAGGAATACATCAGCGCTTTTTCAACCTAGTTTCTATCCATCACATCTGTAGCGTATGTGCGAGTACCATGGACAGGAATTTCTTCACGTTTCAGTGAGCTAAGAAAATAACAAACAAAAAAAACAGTTTTCTTGAAACTCACTTCTAATGAAACTTTAATGGCAGTTGAAAATGTGCGAATATATAAATTTAATTTAAAATTACAACTGCATCACTCTAACAATAAAGGTTTCAGGATGAGACAGACGTGAAAGAAGGTCTTAACAAAGCGGTTCTTATGGAATTTTATCCAACTTTTCAACACTGTACAGTACAGTACAGTAAAACGTAACTCGGGTTAAAAGGTTTGGAAATGCATGGCCACTTCTTCCATCTGAAAAAGTAGTCCCATTTCTGAAAGGATGAATGATACAGATTTAGAGCTTAATTTACAAATACCTTTGACTGAAGAATTCATGAAAGCGTTCTACAAAAATATGTTTTGCATAAGCATTTATTAACAGCCCCAACAATTGCCCTTAGACTTCCATTATAGGTGAGTTTACAAGTTTTTTTGTTGTTTTCCTAGAACAGGGAAACGTGTCAATATTCTTGTCTATGGTAATCACACAAAGGCAACAGATATAGTAGATTGAGATTAGGATGAAAAATGCTGGATAATTTATTTAAATATTTAAATATTTACTCCCTACCTTCTTTATCTCTTTCCTTTCTGGCTGAGACAAAAGAGTCACAGTGTGAGCTAAGGGCCAGA
The DNA here is from genome assembly GCA_028565825.1 of Olivaichthys viedmensis. Classification (NCBI taxonomy): domain Eukaryota; kingdom Metazoa; phylum Chordata; class Actinopteri; order Siluriformes; family Diplomystidae; genus Olivaichthys; species Olivaichthys viedmensis. Next base: position 919,293 of record JAOUQW010000009.1, read on the forward strand.
CTGGTATCACCTGACTGCAGGGTGGTGTGTGAATGTGTGTCAGTGGTCTGTATGTGTGTGTGTGTGTGTGTGTGTGTGTGTGTATGTGTGTGTGTGTGTGTGTGTGTGTGTTAAGCATGGCCTGTCATAGGGTCAACTGCATTCCTCCTTAACAAAGACCTGAAAGATTAAACAGCTTGTAAAAGAAAAGGGAATGTGTGTGTGTGTGTGTGTGTGTGTGTGTGTAAAAGTAGGAAGGAAGACTGTAAATGCATGTAGGTTCTGCAAAAATGTACCCCACAGATAAAATGTATCTAGTTATGTCTTCCTAACTGAATTAAAGAGACTTATATCAGCGTTAAGAAAATCGATCGGTGTTGGGTCCTTTGTGTGGCTCTATCTTACTTTATTTGAGTGTCTCAGGCTAATTAGTTCTAGATACACAAATAAATCAATTTGGGAAGCTTAGACGTTCCAGGCTAATCAGTTTCTTTAGAACTACTGGCTGAACTGAGACTGTCATAGAGGTTTCACTGCAGTGGGTCTATCCAATGCCCTCATTCTGTCATCATCTCCCAAATTGCCATGATGGTCATCGGTCCCTTCGGCCCTACTTACATCACCGCTGTCCCTCGCCACAGCATGACTGGTGTGATGATGTCAGTGTCAGAGGACACTTTCACATTGTAATGATGTCGTCAGCACTGCTCGGCTGCAGTACATGGCCTCTCAGCTGAGCATGTTGTAAACTTAACAAGGTCTCACGTAGGGCCGCAGGATAACAGCTGAAATGATAATCATGATTACTTTGCTAATTATTGAAATCATGACCATTTATTACATCTGTTCAGCCGAATTATGGACAAAATAGTTTTACGATACATTGTACATTATAGTCCTTGTATATTAAAAACTTATATTTAATCAATAAATAAATAACTAAATAGATAAAAATGCCACCACAATATGCAGTCATGGCAATCATAGGTTGAGCCTACCTTGTCTAGTTTTCGTTTAGTTTTGGCTCCCTAGCCCAATGCAGTTGTCACGATGTAGTGGCGGGGCGGAGGACACGATTGATTCAAATGAAATCAAACAAAATCCAGCCACATTGCCATCATTTATTTAAATTCATATAAGATCGCGTTCGAAAACTTGATGCACTGTTACACATTGCCCATTTTACACTAGATAAGCAGCTTTCTTCATTGCCCACACAGATATTTACATAAGCACACACACACACACACACACTTGCACACAGCGGGTGCTGACAATCTGGATGCTTCTCATCCACTCAGGAATGTTTGTATATGTGATGGAGGTGTGATTTGATAGTTATAATTAATGTCAAACACAATCCTGAAGGAGGCAAGATGAGTGCAAACAATGACGTAAATTAATGAAAACCCCTTCTTCCCGTTGAGTAATTATGGGAATGACCCAATGGCACAGGCCACCATCATTAAACTTTCAGCACGGCTCATCAATTTTCTGCAATAGTAAATAAACTAAATAACACACACACACACACACACACACACACATGGTTCGCTCTTCATTATATTTTCTCAGACCTCTAAGCTATGGAGGTAGACCTTAGACGCGAGCGACAATCGGAGTTTGTTCATTTATAAAATGAATGCTTACAGCTGCTGTCTGCTTTCATTCTGCCAATGACAAAGCATCAAAGCAGCCGTCGCTCTGCTCTGAGTGTGTGGGATGATTGATTTGCTCTCGTGTGTGTGTGTGATTCTGTACACAATTAGATTAGTGTTGATGTGGAATGGCTGGGATCTCGGTTAGACTTAAAACAATATGTTTGTTTTTAGTTGGACCTCCGCTCATGGGACGAGAGTCATCAGTAAAACTGACTCATTGCACTAGAGAGAGATATTATTAATGTTATGACCTGATTTAAATGACAGGCTTATATAATATACTTTTCCTGAATACAAATGTCTCAAACTCAGAAATAGTCTTTGCGTATGCGAAAATGGAAAATATATAAAATATAAAATATATACAATATAAAATATAATAAACTGTATTGAATATTATCTAGCGCATACACTTGAATAGTGTATTTATTAACCCTTCTTTTTCCTAGAAATGCTTAAAGAGCTGATATTATTGATGACCTAATCTATAGAATAATTGCACATTTAATAATACGTTGAGGAAATGAATTTGCCTTAAAGTTTATGTCCCTTTGAGGGCACACAAAATGCCAAAACTAAGTTTGACACCCTCTTGATAAGGCATAATTTATCGTGCACGGGATGTATTATTTACACTTTTTACTAATATGTGAAGTATTACATTTTCCTCGCATTTTCCTTTTTTCCCCAGCAAGTGTGAGCGGAAGCTATCCATAAGTTTCTCATAGCTATGCTCACATTACTTCAAAAAGATCTACTTCTTTAATTAAACACCCAACCCGAATGTCTTCACAGCCCAGAAATGTAAATGAATGCCATTTTAAGAACCCTGTGCTTTAGTCGTCATTAAGCAATGGAGGGCTGGGTAGTGCTAATTCAGTCAGTTTTTCTTCAAGGCTCTCCCTCTCTCTCTCTTGATCTCTCGCTCTCTCTCCATCAGGAGCGAGCAGACAAAGCTTCTTTTCATTCCATCAATCATTGCGCCGGGAGTCCAGACAAGCCCATCACTGGCATTTTAATTATTCATGAGCTCCTAAGTGCAAATGAGACACATTCTATCTGTGCACCCACTGTCCCATCCACTTCCCATTCTGCTGAGCGCGGCACTGCTGTTGCCTTTAATCTATGGCTTATTTTAGCACACGGTGCCTATAGAGTCCTCACTTCTCCAGGACGTTCTTGATGATTCCCATTCAGTCGTGTCGAAGCTGAGTTAGCGATGTGAATTGACTCCTCATGAGATCGCGCCTACGTACTGGATTTCTGGATTACAGGACTCAGGAGCTAATGTCAACAGCTATAAGAATGTTAGCATATTCAAATGTACAGATAGGATTAGAAGAAAACCTCAGCCTGGGCGGTAATCCCCGATTATTGTTCACACACTTCTAGGATGTTTAAAATGGAAAAACTTTTCCACATCTTTCCTAAAGAGGATCAGTGTCTGAAGGTGTGATTTCTGCCGCCGCAGCGAGCTGTGAGGTGTGTGAGAGTTATCGAAAACTTCGTCCCGAGCGCTTGCCACACTCCCCCTGGCGGTGGCGTGACAGAAAACAGGCGTGAGCCATCATACACTTTTTAAAGCTCTCATTATCAGGTAAGAGGAAGAAAGAGAGAGGACGACAAAATGAGAGTTACTGAGGTGGTGTTCTATGTGGCAGGTTTGCAACCTGGGTGTCGTTAAAGAAAAAAGATTGTGGAAAGATTCAGGTGCACGACAGCCTACATGCACAGAAATTGTTTTTTTCACTCCCACTTTGAGCCACTCTCGATCCACTTCAAATGCTTATTATATCCTGTGTCAAACTGCAAAATCCAGATCGAGCCAAAAGAACGTGCCTCGTCCTCGCGAGCCTCCAAAAGGCTGTTTACTGCCGTAGATGTCGGAAAATAAACAGTTCACAAACAGTGTATGAATCATTCAAACGCATGTCTATCGATACATTTCCTTTTCCTGAGATGACTCAACATCATAGTCGCTCTCTTCACCAACAGCTCAGCACCACAAACAAACACGTTCCCCTTGTTCATCACTAAACACATCTTTTCTTCATTTGTTTCAATCATGTTTATTGACTCGGAGACCTACACGCAGATACTCGCTGCTTTTTCAGTACTGTACTGATCAGGGAAACTAGTTAGTCTTAGATGTCTCCGCCTGTGTGTGACTAAGCTGTGGAGAATAAGAAATAATGAGAACTTGGGTGAGAGGTGGAGGAGGGTGGGATTGTGGGGGCACAATGGAAAAATATGGCCCAAATCCTTTTATTGTGCAAAATGTGATTGTTTCATAATTGGAAACGTGGATTCTGCTTCCTGTCTCACTCTGATAGCATCGCTCCATAAATGGACCTCCGGAGTCTCGTCTACAAATCCCAGATGCTCTAGCGCCATGATTCCGATCTCACCGTCTCAAAAAGCAGGAACATGATAATGGGGTGGGTGGTATTGATAGATACTATTGTGGTGTTGTTCCTTCAATGGGCCTGCCTGCTCTGAATCTTCCCCCGAGCGTACAAGAAGTCTAATAAATTCGGCAACAAGATGGAGTTCTTCACACATGCTCTTCTGTGAGATATATCCGTTTCTGTTTTACCGCGGGGCCAAACAGCATGGCCAAGTGAGTCTCAAACAGACATGAGAATGTTTACTCGTGGAGGTCAGCACAGCAAATGTTGTCAGCTTGTGTGTACTCCAAGTTCTTCTTAACCAAGTTACACAATGTACCGCAGTTGAATTATGCTTCCGCGTCTGCTAATTCATCTAACTAGCAAGGCAGCTCTGAACTCGGGTGCACTCTGTTGGACGAGTGTGTGTTTTTGCTCATACTGTATGTGCTAGTCTAATGCACTGCCGTGGGTGGAGGGTTCACAGAGCAGCAACATCTTGAAATGGTGCAAGAAAGTAAGGGGCCATATGTAAAAGAAATGTGGGTCATATAGCAATAAGAGATCACAAGGGATTGGGGTTAAATGTGAAGAACTGATTTAAATAGGAATGTGGGTGTCCTTTTGATGGAAGTCGTCAAGTAGGAAGAAGAAAGTCGTTAGCAATTATAGTGTAGCTACAGTATATTTTCCCATATTTTGTTAGTGAGCTAGCTAACATGAGCTAACCTGACAAGATTTTTAAATCATATTCACAGATGTTAATAATCTTCACTGAACACTAGCTAAATGAGCTAACTTAAGATATTCCCACAAATGTTAACTATCTTCACTGCTAATGCTAGCTAGCTTGCTCAATGAGCTAACCTGACAAGATTCCTGAGAAGATTTTTAATTCATAATAAATGTTCATCATTTTTACTGCTAAAGCTGGCCAGCTTGCTAACATGAGCTAACCTAACGGGATTTCTGAGAGGATTTTTAATTCATAATAAATATAATCTTTACTCCTAAAGTTGGTCAGCTTGCTAACATGAGCTAACCTGACGGGATTTCTGAGAGGATTTTTAATTCATAACTGTTCATAATCTTTCCTACTAAACCTAGCTAGATGGCTAACATAACTTGAGTGCAGTTATAAGACTACGTCTACTCAGAAATGTTTGAGGGACGTGTCCTTGAGTGTCTTCGAGTCTACATATGTCTTTAAGCAGGGAAATTACCAAACTGTGTTATTCTCTGACCCTCCTGGACCCTGGCATACTGTATGCTTCTAGATTTTTCATGCTATAGACATAGGTATGGTTCAAGTGAAACTTTCTGAGCCTGTGGATAGCATTTCGAATTCCCTCTGTCATTCCAGCTCTCTACAAGCCCACTGTGAAGTATCAAGCCAACAGACTGACCAAAAGATCAAAGCTGTAATGTTAAATAAAACACTGAATGTTTAATGAAACCTTTAAAGCCCTGCCCAATGTATGCACAACTGACAGCAGTCATGTTTGATGTGCTTTACGTAGCCTTTAATGATGAGCACCTAGCAGAATGCTAAATCATATCCATCCTAAAGTACAATACAGAGCAAACATGACCTCCCATAACCCATAAAATTTTACACTGTTTTTAGGTGCAACGGGACTGCATCCTCAGGTTCTTGTGTGAATTATTAAAGAGTCTTTTAATGTACTCACTGGAAAAAGTGTAGCACGAAATCATTATTTACCCATTAACTTGATAGCTAGCATTAAGCCCATGCTACTAGCCCATACCCGTGTGCATATCCAGATACAATTTGTGTACACAGTGATCTTCTGGGTAATAATTTAAAGATCAACAAGTTTAATCACAACATTCAAACAAGTGTGGAAAAAGTAAAAGTCCCAGGCATGTTATAAAATTATATTCATTCTATTCTTGCATCAGGTTTTGCCATAATATGGAAATAATAGCACACCAGTTGAAGGATAGTGCAACACTATATAATAGTGATAGTGCTATATAAGAGCTTCCATGGGCAATTTTGCTGTCTTATTCTATGCCTTATATGCCGGTGTTGCTGTGGCAGCCTGAACTAATGTCTGTTAAAATACTTTTGGTGCGTTCAAATGTAACTTCTCAAATTCGTGCTTTCAACATGGGAAAGTGGACACAATACGCTCGCAGTTTAAGTGGTTGTGGTTGTGAGAACGTTATCACTAGGCAACTGGGAAATATGGATGCTGAGCCTAAACAAGCTTATGATTGAGGCTAACAATTTAGCTAGCTAGCATGTAGAAGTTACAGTGGACACTGTAAATGACAGAATGGCAGTGGAAACAAAAGCGTTGGGAATATCAACATTTCCCTCAGACGTGTTGGTAAATTACTGAGAAAGGACTCCATATGACTAAAATTACTCTGTTATTACACTTAGCATCGACCGCTAACCAAACTATCATGGGGTTTAGCATAGCGAGAAACATCAACATTGCCTCGCAACTCCTGAACTTGGAGCTATCAGAAAATTTTGGTAAATAAATACTACTACAGATGGCCGTTAATATCGAATTTTCATTTGAATGCAGCATTTGTGTTCATTATGAGTATATTTGAATTCAGCAGCTCTAAGAAATGAAGACTGCATTAGTCCACAGCCATGATTAGTAGCCATGAACACCAACTGCAACTACATTCAAATGAATGTACTTTATATTGACAGATTGGACCGTGTGACTGTTGGCCATAACCAGCATTGAGCCTCAGGCTGTTTCTCTATCACACTTTAAACCAATGTAGTGGTGTAAATGTTCTTTTTTTTCTCTGTCTTGCCTTAACCAAACTTTATATCATCACATCAATGGATAGCCCTGGGCAATTCCACAGCATCCAGACATCTTCAGACATCTGTTTGATGACACACACATACACACACACACACACACGCACACACACACACACACACACACACACACAAACACACATACACACATATGCTCTGTACCTCCTTGTCTTTGTCTCGGCCTGACACTGCTTTGTAAATACACGCTGAATGTGGCCTTGGCCTAAACGTCTGTGGGATGGAGGGGAGCCTGGTGTTCATCATCCTCACATTGTGTTGTGGGTGTGTGGATGGTCGACCAGATGTGCTAGAAGGTTAAGGAAATGGTTTCTCTTTTGTGGAAAGGCACTCCTAATGGACTCCTGTGTGTAGATGAAATGGTTCAAAACAGGTGTGTGTGCACATGTGTGTTCTGCCATCATTTATTAAACTGGACAAATTTTTGTATTTAGCCTGAAGACATGTAATAATTAATTAATACATACTGAATCCGGGAAAAGCCAGGTCAGGTGACACATGTGTAAATGAAATATTTATTTATAGTTTTGTTTACTCTTGGTAAGCCTCGCCTGCTTTGATCCGTGTTGGAAAAGGGAGTTTAATGATATGGATTAAGCACTGGAAAGTTATTGGTGACAAACAGGCACCAAGATGCTGTTATTTGTGATTAAATTTATTTTTTTCCAAACTTAATCCCTCATGTCTGGGATAATCTCACCTGTAATTTTTCAACCTCTTGCTGCGCCGACATTTCCTTAGTTTTTTTTTTGTTGTTGTTTATAATTACAATATTAACTTCCCACTGTCCTGCTGTGTGTTTAATGAGAGTGTGTTCCAGCTCAGTTGGGCCTTCACACTTTCAGCTCCATGATTAACTGGCTATCAAATGTCAAAAGGCATTAGAACAGAATTTACAGGAATACATAAACCGTAAAGCATACAGGCTAACAATGCTGTCTGAAATGGTTAACGTCCTCATCTGGAACGTGGTAGACACCCAGTCACACACATAAACACTCTTTATAATCCCCCTATAATGTCTATTGGTGATGAACAGAATAGATCCCTTTGACATTGATAACTGATTTTCTGTTCTGTTTCTGTGCTTTCACTACGTGATAGCTAGTGCAAGAGAGAAAATCACACAGCTTTGTTTTGCCCGTGACCTTTTCAGCCAAACCAACATAAGTGATTCCAGGTTGGAAATTGGTTTAAAGTGCGGGCGAATTGGATTGCCTAAACACGATGGAGTAGATTCATTTCGCTGGAGAGAATCTCAAGCAGCCTGGACAGACATGCTGAAAAAAATACAAAAAAACAGCTCAGGCCAGCATAAATTCAATGCAATTCAATTCATCATCTCATCGTGGTTAGTGTTGGTCTGGTGCTGGTTTAGTTGGTTACAGCCATGCTGGTTAACTAGCAAAGCCATGGTTGTGCTGGTGCAAGCATTATGCTGGCCATTCTGGTGACCAGTTATCCTCATCTAAGATGTTTTTTTTTGAGTAGGGAGTAGTAGAGGGAGAAATTGTGGGATATTCTGGCTTGAAAACTAGCACAAGTTTAGCGGGCTCTGTTTTTGTGCATGCGAAAGAGTAACTTAGTGGTATAACACCAGCATATTGCTAATTTAATGGCGCTGACGGGACTGAGGCTGTGCAACAAGGGGTGTGTCATTCAAAATCTGCCAGTGCAGTGGTATTTTATAAACCCACTTTGATCCAAAAATCGCTCCTAGATAAAAGTCCCACTTTTAAACGTCATTATGCATGGAACATCATATAAAACTGAGTCAACAGAATGTGTAATAAAACTAATTAAATACGTACCACACTTGCCAGATTTGTCATCATGGCAACAAGGAATTAGCCGATATGAACACTATGTCTTAGAACAAACACCTAGAAAAGCACACCTGAAGACAGAAAATACATTTGTTGTTAGTTTTGTCCGCCAGCTGCTTACTTCTAGCACTAAAATATGTGAAATCGGTTTTATGTCATTACAAAAATGTCACAGCGCTATTTCACTGGCACACACTTCATTTTTAAAGGGAGTGCGAAGAGTTGATTTTATACCGCAGAAGCAGGCCTAGCCACACCTTTTGATAATGTAGGAATTGTAACTCCGCCCCTTTTTACAATTACACCACTCTTTGCCAAACGCCGCAGTCTTGTGCCTTACTTTTACGTTTGTTTTTATGATGACAAAAATAAGGCCCTTAGGGGGTCCAGGTTGAGAGAAAATCAAAACTCAAGATTGGAGCCAATAAGAAACAACAGCGGATTGCATTATAGCAATTTACTACATCACATATAAAGACATGTTGCTTTATATCTTTCTGTCTGATGGAAACCAATACTACCCATGTCTTTGACAATTAAATTGACTATCTGAGTCCCTGCACACATGCATACACTCTAACAGCCCATAACAAACTGATAACAACCCATCACTAGACGTCAGCCGGAACCAGGAGTAATTGTGAGCTCTGTACTGTCTCGTGAAAGGCCTGGCTGGCTGTGTGTGCTTCACTTCAGGGTTTGATTGCAGGTGATAGTAACTTATCTGAAACAGCGCAGGCAAGGCTGCTGTTTATCTTCTGAAGTGTATCGATCCGCTCGACTCTCTGAGAGACGCCGAAGGCCTGGAACATTCTAGACTTACTGATGCATTTATCCCTCTCTCTTTCTATCCCTGCCTCTTTCTGTCTTTCTCTCTCTATCTTCTGTGTCTACTCAATCTTCTATTGGTTATTTCTAACAGTGGTGTGCAATCAGGCCCTTCTAGCCCTTCAGAGAAGGTGTAACATAAAGGTGGACAAAAAAGACTGTATAAACATATAATTCATTAATAAAGTAAAATCAAAAACATCAACCAATTCAAATAGGCTCCTTCTTGGTTACTAAGGGACGCTTGTGTGTCTGAGAGTGGGAAAGGTCTGTGGTACTAACTAATAAAAACAGCTTATTACTATGGCTTCAGGGGCTCGCTGCTGTGCACGTGCCTACTCGCCCCTTCTGATTTTGAAGGTTTCTGTAATGTAAGTCTGTTAGCAAAATGACAGAACATCCGACCAATCACATTTATGATTTTCACTCCGGGGGCGGGCCTAAAGCTACGCATTGTACGTAAAAATCTTAAACGTCACTGTCTGTGCACATGCTGGCTTTTAAACCGGGCTTCAGTCGGGAAATGTTGATGAGCAGGCAGAGCTCAGTTTGCGCAGTTTTATGAGCAGAAAACTTTAAAAGAAGATTATGGACATGAAGGACGCTGTTGCCACTGTTCAGTTAGTGCTGTTTCTGTTAATGGTGCATGTTTGTGATTTTTCTCTCAGTAATAATCTAGTATTGTAATAATTTAGTTCTTCACTGCCCACACTACTCACACTACTCACACTGCTCACACACACTGCTCACACTACTCACATTACTCACACTGCTCACATAACTCACACTGCTCACACTACTCACACTGCTCACACACACTGCTCACACTACTCATATTACTCACATTACTCACACTGCTCACACTACTCACACTGCTCACACTACTCACATTATTCACATTACTCACACTACTCACATTACTCACACTGCTCACACTACTCACACTGCTCACATTACTCACACTGCTCACACTGCTCACATTACTCACACTGCTCACACTACTCACACTGCTCACATTACTCACACTGCTCACATTACTCACACTGCTCACACTACTCACATTACTCACACTACTCACACTGCTCACATTACTCACACTGCTCACACACACTGCTCACACTACTCACATTACTCACACTGCTCACACACACTGCTCACACTACTCACACACACTGCTCACATTGCTAACACTGCTCACATTACTCACACACACTGCTCACACACACTGCTTACACACACTGCTCACATTGCTAACACTGCTCACATTACTCACACACACTGCTCACATTGCTCACATTGCTCACATTACTCACACTGCTCACACACACTGCTCACACTGCTAACACTGCTCACATTATTCACACTGCTCACATACACTGCTCACATTGCTCACACTGCTCACACTGCCCACATTGCTCACACTGCTCACACTGCTTAAACACACTGCTCACACTACTCACACTGCTCACACACACTACTCACACTACTCACACACACTGCTCACACTGCTCACATTACTCACACTACTCACATGCTCACACTGCTCACACACACTGCTCATACACACTGCTCACACTGCTCACATTACTCACACTGCCCACACTACACACACTGCTCACACTGCTCACACACATTGCTCACACTACTCAAACTGCTCACACTGCTCACATAACTCACACTGCTCACACTACTCACACTGCTCACACACACTGCTCACACTGCTCACAGTACTCACACTTACTCACACTGCTCACATTACTCACACTTGCTCACACTGCTCACACACATTGCTCACACTACTCAAATTGCTCACACTGCTAACATAACTCACACTGCTCACACTACTCACACGGCTCACACACACTGCTCACACTGCTCACATTACTCACACTGCTCACACTACTCACATTTCTCACACTGCTCACACACATTACTCGCACTGCTCACACTACTCACATTACTCACACTACTCACACTGCTCACACTACTCACACTGCTCACACACACTGCTCACACTGCTTACACTGCTCACATTACTCACACTGCTCACATTACTCACACTGCTCACACTACTCACACTTACTCACACTGCTCACATTACTCACACTGCTCACACTACTCACACTGTTCACACTACTCACACTGCTCACACTACTCACATTTCTCACACTGCTCACACACACTACTCGCACTGCTCGCACTACTCACATTACTCACACTGCTCACACTGCTCACAACACACTACTCACACTGTTCACACTACTCACACTGCTCACACTACTCACACTGCTCACACACACTGCTCACACTACTCACATTACTCACACTGCTCACACACACTTCTCACACTGCTTACACTACTCACACTGCTCACATTACTCACACTGCTCACACTACTCACACTACTCACACTGCTCACACACACTGCTCACACTGCTTACACTACTCACACTGCTCACATTACTCACACTGCTCACATTACTCACACTGCTCACACTACTCACACTGCTCACACACACTGCTCACACTACTCACACTGCTCACATTGCTCACACTACTCACACTGCTCACACTACTCACACACACTGCTCATACTGCTCACACTACTCACACTGCTCACACACACTTCTCACACTGCTTACACTACTCACACTGCTCACACTACTTACACTGCTCACATTGCTCACACTGCTCACACTACTCACACTGCTCAAACTACTCACACACACTGCTCACAATACTCACACTGCTCATACTGCTCATACTGCTCACACTACTCACACTGCTCACACACACTTCTCACACTGCTCACACTGCTCACACTACTCACACACACTTCTTACACTGCTTACACTACTCACACTGCTCACACTACTCACACTGCTCACACACATTTACTCACACTGCTCACATTACCGACACTGCTCACACTGCTCACATTACTCACACTGCTCACACTACTCACACTGCTCAAGTTCAAGTTCAAGTAGGTTTTTATTGTCCTTTCTCCATATACCACATATACATTGAAATGAAATGTCCTTTCTACAGGACCATGGTGCAACACGCAACAATACAGCAGCACGCTATACAGGACTACATAAAGTGCAAAAACACGA
>JAOUQW010000009.1:932028-947663 GCA_028565825.1 Olivaichthys viedmensis
AAGAAAAAAGATTTATATATATATATATATATATATATATATATAATAATGTGTATATGTACATGTGTGTATATATAAAAAAAGATGTGGAGAAGGGGAGGAAATATAACAGTTTGTACAAAAATAAATGTTAACATACAATTACTTGTTACAGTGAGTAACAATAGACTTTTAAAAGCACTGACACCTGACGATACCCTATATACTCAGAAAAGTGTCTCACGATATTAATATATCGCAATGTCAATATACAAAGTACCAACAAAATAAACCATGGAGCCATATTATGAAGAAAAATAAATCTATCTATATATCTCTCTAGCTCTCTCGCTCTCATCGCCCAGCCCTAAGCTCAGCTTTGCAATCTGTTGTACACAGTCATTGTTGTCATGCTGGACAGTTGGATTTGTTCCCATTCGGCTGTGCAGCTTTTCACCCAGAGAGCCCGCGGTGCAGGAGCGCGCACGTCGATATCCAAACACTACGCTGCCCTTGTGCTTGGTGACTGAGAATAGCGCTCAAATGTGAGCCAGCTGGCTGAAGTCAGGTTTCGCTCAGCAACACAGAGAGCCTTGCATTCAGGCCAGGGTGTTGACAGAATTACTGGGAGATTTCTGGCTTGGCCTCCCACAACAGCACAACTTCAAAAAGACTGATTTGGTTTATGTGTCAAAGGGAAGTGAGATTATGCATTCTTGTCTGACTGTATAAGCCTGTACTTTCTGTGATTAAATCATTCAGCAATTCTATTGCTGTTACTGGAATTTTGTCATGTGATGCCCTTTTTAGATATCATTTGATCCTCTAAGTTTTAGATAGAATTTCGGGTTGCTGTTTATCTCTCTGATATGCCCCAATGACTTGGCACATGTTTCCTAGTGACTATGTATCAGTTACTGCTTGATTTGATCACCATACAAACAACAGTCTACATTGTCCTACAATGTTAAAACTGGGATCAGGACTTGTGTTTTATACTGGATTGGATTATTATAGTCTTTCTCCACTCGTGGCGCTCTCATCCAACAGGACTACGGCTGTCGGAATGAATTTCCCTGTTCAAGTATTTAACTAATTTATTTATATTTACATCCATGGGACTAAGTTCACATTAGTATGTTTAAGATCCCATGTTTTACTTTTAGTCGCCTAACAGAAGTCTTTGGCCAAATCAAATGACCTTTGTCACCTGACACAGGAAATGTGTTCTGAATGAATGCCTGTCATTTATGGCATACTTTTTCACGTGTTTTTAAAAAAATGATCTCTCACTTTCACTTATTGTTGTCGTTCTTTTTCTGCGGCTGAGTCTCGAATGGCGTTCTATCTAGGCATAAAGTGAACTATGTAGGTTCAACATCATCATACCCTATGTAGTGAGCATATTTAGTGAATATGAAACCACTTTCGATTCGGCCTAACTGTGTGTTGGTGGAGGGTTAAATAAATAAAAAAAGAAGCATTTCTGCGTGAAGATGCAGATTTTTACATGGATCCCGGGGAGCCTAGGAAATATAACCTATATCTAAATATTAGCAACAACAAAAAATATCTGTGGGTATATAAATAAAAATTCTGAAACCAATTTTTGGATAAAATTGTGATGGACCCTTTTTATGATGTTCTTTGTTTAAGTAAGCGACTCCATTTTTCCGTGGTTTATGCAATGCAAACGTTTAATGTAGCGCTACTGCTAATGCTCACTCTCTTTGTGGCAGTAAAAATTATAGGCTCAAATATTTTTAAATGCACTTGAATACTACACTAATTAAATCCCAATTTTTAAAGGGATTTCACAGCTCAAAATAGGACCATGAGTTAAATATCTCCAGTATCTTCAGTAAATTCTACAATGTTTGAACCATGTAAATTGTGCTGATTAGTTTTTTGTCTCCCCAGGCAGCTGCCAATAAGTGTATGTGTGCAGCCAGCAAGCCCCCCCTAAGTGCTGGCGGGTACGCATATAGCTGGCATGGGGAATGGAGTGCAGGAACATCAGGGGGCGCTCACACAGAGTGAGGTGCTGCCACTGCCCTCATCCAGCCAATCAGAGGTAAGAATGCTAATCCAGCATCCAGTGGACGAAAAAAGATTGTGTAAACATATTATTCATTAATAAAGTAAAGTCAAAAACATCAACCAATTCAAATAGGCTACTTCTTGGTTACTATAGGACGCATGTCTGTCCGAGAGTGGAAAAGGGCTGTGGTACTAACTAATAAAAACAGCTTATTAGTATGGCTTCAGGGGCTCGCTGCTGTGTACGTGCTTACTCGCCCCTTCTGATTGTATTTTGAAGGGTTCTGTAATGTAAGTCTATTAGCAAAATGACAGGACATTCGACCAATCTAATTGTTGACAAGCAGGCAGCGCTCAGTTTGCATAGTTTTATGAGCTGAAAACTTTAAAAGAAGATTGGACACGAAGGACGCTGTTGCCACTGTTCAATTAGTGCTGTTTCTGTTACCGGTGCGTTTTTGTGATCTTTTCTCTCTCTCAGTGAAATTGCCGTTGGATTCAAACTCAAACTCGTGAAACAAGCCGGCTTGCGCAACCTACAGCGTGTGAATATAGTTACCGAGCAACCACCACACGCTGATGAAAGCAAAGTCACAGATAGACTTTAACTGAAGGTGCTAACTTGGCTTCTGATGTGTATATCGGGTCATGACACTGCTCACACTACATGTCAGAACACATTAATCGGGCATCGTTTACCCTCTCACACTGTACGATTCACACGTGATTTAGCCGCGATCCAAAAATTTGTCGGCGACGGAAAAATCGAGTCTAAATTGCACACTGTAAACCCGGATTTAGATGAACTACAGAAATTTGTCTGGTTTATAGAAGGGGTACCCGCTTTATGCACTGCACGCCACTGATTTCTAAAGCCACTTTCTTACGACAACGCAGCCCTTTGTCAACTATCCAGAACATGTAATGAAACCTCCCTATATAGCTGCAGAGACTCAGAGATACTGCTCAGACAGCACAAGGACAATCAAGACAATCTGGCTCAAATACTGACAAGCGAAAAGTTTAGTTAAGTTATCAATTAGCAGACTTGATTGCATGTTTACTATATTGCGTGCTCCTTTATAACAATCCAATGCATTCCTGCTATACACAAAAAACATCTTAACTAAAGTTTGCACTATTATCTTTGGTCATTAAAAAAGTCAACATGTCTGCTTTGTTTCTCTCTCATTGTCTCTGCTCCTTGTGCTCATTCACTGTTGTTGTCTCTCTCCAGGCTCATCAAGCTAAACACATTAAGTTGAGCAGGTTGCGATTTGGCAAGCGATACTTTCTATTTCGGGGCTTCATTAATCTGGGAGAAGGATGGAAATGGTAACAAAAACAGCTCTTTGAAAGGCTTCAAGCACCACACCTCGGTCCCCGAGCACATCACAGAATTAGTTATGCGCGACAGACGTAACCTGAAGCCGAGGCTGGTGAAAGTGTTGGACTACATTGTCTGTTTTGATGGATTATGGAGCGAAAATGCCACTTGAGGTTCACTGGGAGTGGAGGTCGTTGGCAACTGATTTGATTTATAATGCAACGTATTTGGCAATGAAAAATGGTGCAAGAAATGGTGTGCGTACGTGTTGGCACATTTCTAATTGATCTTCTCAACGTATGTGGGTGTGCTGTAATCTATGCACGTGCTGTGCGAGGTCAGAGCCTATTAATACAGCAAAAACATTCCCCTGCCATTCACGTCTGTATAGCCGCTTGTTCGCCATTACAAAACCCCACACACGGTACGAGTGACCCAGCCGACCCCGGCTCTAACTACATAGTCCCCAGTCTGTCTCAAACCCCGTTTGATGTATCACGCGCCATGCCTTACGGCCACAGGCATAGCGGTGCTGAGTAACTCTATAGAGTCTGTGTTGATAGTTACATAGTGTGCCCTCACCCATTCCCAGGCTCCAGCAGCTGTGGAAGACCTAAAGAACAAACTCTTACCTCAGCGTGATGAATGCCATATTTTTCATTCCGCACTCTGCCATGCGAATTTATCAACGTGATGCTAGCATTGTGTGTGTATACGCAAGGCTTAGCCTGAAGTGTGTGTGTGTGCGCTTGCAGCAAAACAGAGAGCCCACAGCAGTCAGACAGCAAGCACGGAACATTAATCTTCACACCTTTGTATAGAAGCACGCACACATTCAGAGAGATGTGTGTGTGTGTGTGTGTGCGTGTGTGTGTGTGTGAGAGAGAGAGTACAGGTCAGGAAAACCACAGTTGTTAGCATTAACCTTCCACACAAACCTTCGTCTCTGAAAGGCGACAAAAACTGAGCAATATAGCAGTGAGAGCTGCAGCAAAGCTATTATGATCCTGTTACCTCTCATTTACAGTTTTGCCTCTGACTGGAGGCATGTGACCTTGCTTCAGAGGTCACTTGCTATTTTGCGGGTTGATAGAAAAGCGAATGCCCGATGGGAAATAAGTACAAACAATTAGCAGCCATGAATTGAGCTCGAAAGGTCACATTTCATATCAAGAGTTTATTAATAGCTTTTATATTGTATTTATATGTTATCGTACTTACCGAAAGCGGCTGATTTTGTAGAGTTTGAATCCATTGTGGTGTAGTGAGGCAGCAAGTGAAATTTTAATTTACTTAGAAAATAAAGCATACCTCAAGATACATTAAGCAAAGTTAATTATGCTTTAATATCACCATAAATGCCAGAGATATATATTGAGTCATAATATCAGAGCAATTACTGTACATGATCTAACGCCTCTTTTTGCCTCTTTTCACATCTGGCAGCTCCAATAAATCTACCGAAGGAGTTTCCCCCTTAGACTAGGGGCTGATGTGTGTGTTTAGGCTATGCAAGAAGGAACAAATAATTAACTGAACACTCATCTCCAACAACTAATGCCTGCATTCAGTTTTAATTTCCTGTGCGGGCTAGTTGTTGAGTCGTGGCCTCAAAATACAGAGGCTCACCAGTTTGCATCGCTGTTGAGGACCAAAATAGGTTCAAAGAAGATTCAAGTCCTTAAGACCTTTGTTATTCAAGTACCCTTCTGCTCTGTCAAAGTTAGCATAACTAACATGACCACAGCCGGATATTCATTACCAATCTATTATGTGTAATGTTATTATTCTTGTCCTTGAGCGGAGAGTTATTTTACACTCTGGCTATAGCTCTGCGGTCCATTCAACCTTTTTTTTTAGAGTGTTCACAGTGTAAACCGAATGCAAGAAGTCCTTCTAACAGGGAACACTGAAAAGTTAGTAATAATTCCGCTCTGCTTGTACCTCTGTTCCCCACATAGTCGCGTACTGGGGCAGATTCCTCACTTGAAACAAGCATACAACCACATGCCCATCCAAGCAATCGGATGGGCTCGGATGCATCTGTGTCAGTAGGGTTCTGTAAGGTAACATCCGTTAGAAAAATGGCAGCTCTGCACAATCGACCTCGTCTGTGCCTCCGTGTATTGTCAGATCCTCCATCAGTTAAAGCCTCCACCCACAGAGATGCACCCCCACCCCGGGGGGTCTGCGATTGTTTTACCCCATTGACACTCACAATGCAGTCCGCCCATTTCCTGACTGGAGTTAGATTAGCATTGAGTGCAAGGAAAACAAGGCCTGCACGCTGCTCTGGGCGGAATGTGACAGACCCCGTGAGTAGCTTGCCACCCGTGAGACTAGAGAATAGGGCCCTAAGCAGGGCAATCACACTAGGATTACCCCGAGGTAATGGGAGAATTTAGCTGGAGTCACGAGAGTTTTTGGCTGCCTTGCGATTTGGGGCACTAACCATGCAGTAGGAAGGTGCAAGCCGAAGAGAAGGGAAGGACAGAAAGAAGAAGAAAGATATAGATGAGTTAATTAGAAGAAAGTATAAGTGCGAAAGGGGGCAGGGGAGAAAGATGGCAAAGAATAGGAGATAACAGAGAGGGAAAGCAGGAGTGTAACACTGGATTCAGGGTAGGGTTCTGGCCAGTGGAACGGATTTCAGAAGCCTGCTCTTGCCTTTCCTGTCTAATGTTTCAATGCCTTTCTGTAAGTCTATTAGCCATCCTGTGCTAGGTTATTGATAGAGGTGATACAGCAGGCCCAAGGTAAAGTGTTGATAAAGGCCAGAGGAGCATTGACGATCAATACTTCTAATGGCTTTGCATTATAAGTGCATGACTGAGAACATCCTCTTAGTCCTCAATTAGATCTCAAATAGCATGGTGAAAATGTTTGGAAAGACATGTCCTCTCTTTCAGTGAGAGCGGTGCTCTCAGATTGAGAACATAACCTGAAACTAAAATGGTGACTTTCAAGTGGTCTTCTGTAGCCTGTGGCTTGATTCAAGGTTTTAATGTTCATGCACACTCACCTTATGGATTGCCTGATCGGGGCAATTCAGTATATATTATTTCCAAGGTGCCTGCTTACGGCATTTTTAATTACTGGGTCCTGTTGTCGTTCAAAATCCATTTGTGACAACGATTTATGGGAGCAAATTACCAAGAATTGTTAATTCCATTTTTATTTGTTCTTTTCAGGAGCTTTATAAGAACTGCCCAAAGAGACATCCAGCATTTTGATGATTTCTTTAATTCTTAAATTTTTTCTAAGAGGTGCCCCGACCTGACATGAGAAATGATGTGTGAACAGCGGGAAAGCTACAGACTTTGGCACGCTATCAAAAACTCTTCTCGAGTCACTCAAGGATCTAAATTGGGGTTATGTGACTGCAAGCATACATCGCGCTGAGTCATAAAATTCCACACGCATGATTTTCTCCTTTGATGCAAACTTCACAAAAGTCCAAAGCGTGCCATTCTTTGTGCATTTGGGATTGATAGGTGGAAACAATAACAACGGCTGAGCAAATGGAGACAAATTATGGTGCGGGCTGTTGATGCGGCTGCGAGTGCCTGTCAAAATAGGAATGAAAAATGAGAGCTGGGATTGTCTCTTGGACCTTGGGTGAGCAGCGTGGCGTGGCAGTTTTAGGCATTACTGGGCTCAATGTAAACTATGGGAGTGCTTCATAATGACAACCAGGTATGTTTGGCCTATGGGCGCTCAGCCCTGGTGGACGCGTGCATGAGCGTGTGCCTTTGCAGCTGGAGATGGACACCAGGCAGGTTTTTTCCTCCAGATGAAGAGACGCACAACAGCCAGGGGCTATTTACATTCCACATATTTTGCTCATTTGTAACCTAGGCAAGGTGGAGTTAAGGATGAATGTGCAAGTTATCATGAGCCAGAGCGGCGTGTTCTCTGCTCTCTGCAGGCCTGCTTGTGATGGAGCAGGTACACGTTACAGACTTGAATCTGAATAAATGAATCTGAATGTGGCACCACAGGACACAGAGTGGAGTTCTGCATGACAGGCATTCCATTAGGAATTTCCTCCTGATTCTCCCATCGGATAGTTTTTTGAAGTTTCTAAAAGCTTTGGTGTTGTTTTGTAACTGTGTGTAGGCCCAGTGACTCAACAACTGATGTCAGCTCTTTTAATCAGGTCATGTTCGGTGCCCGTGGGGGCCGTAGTGCTTGCTTGTTATCCATGAACCGTGTACTGACCTCTGCAGTGGCCTGAACGTTACTCATGGCCTGTAAATGCATTTTGTTTTGAGTTGTAAGGGAAAAATCTCTTGGCTTAAGAAGTCTCTTCAAATATGAATAAAGGATCCAGGTAAATATTCATTGAGTTTAGCGGATTTCGGATTTCAATTAGAAATCCTACACAGCTCGAAAAAACAAGCATTGTGTACAGTTCAACAAGTTGGCTATGGTCTCTATGAGAGTGGTTTGTGCTCTTCCTCACATGCCTTTGTTTTAGCCAGAAAAAAAACAAGGCAGTTGAAACTGGGCCAGCAACCCAAATATCTCCCAATCACCACAATTTCATAACTCCACATAACATGACTGCTCCCACTTTACCATGTTCCATTCACAAGACTGATACTGCCAACACCAGCATCAAGCAGATCAGTTAGAATTCATACATTAGGAGGAGTGCAATGCCTTGTCTGTATCTCTGGATATATCTGGGGTATGACATTACCAACCTAAGCCCCTAAAAGTGCAACCTCACCCCAATCTGACAGCACTGGGTTACTTCGAGGGGCCCCCATTCCTGCAGCATGTTGTAGCAATGACCTTAGGACTCATGCACTGTGTATTAGCAAGGGAAGAGAAGGATGCTGAACTAATTCAGGGTTTGAGTTGTTCCTGTGCAACATTTCTAGAACTTGGAATCCATTTCAATGAAAGTTGTATCTGCATATTAAGGTGAGTCACTACAGGTAGAAATTATAATTTTGGTCACATCAAACATTTTTCAGATTTTTGGATAAATCCTCTTACATAAAATATGTAATATTTTAAAAAATTTGAAAACTCAACAGAAATATGTTTATTTCACTGTTTTTGTACCACTCGCGACCACCGCATTATCTGAAATGTAGCAACTTTAAAGAGGGGTTTAGCTCCGCTCCATTTGGCACAATCACGTCATGTAAATGTACGGGTCATTATGACACATATGTAAATTTTCTTTATAACCCTTATAAACCACAATTACTAAAGTGGAAACACATTCAATCACATTGAATTTTTAAAACCATTTTTCTCAAAATCACTGTTTTTCAATATTTAGAACCAAAAATCTCAGTTTCTGGATCGCTTGCATTCATGAAATTTTATATGTTCATTCTAAAGCCTATTTAGAAGGATATTATAGAGGAATTTCTCAAAATGTTGATAATTGTAGGATTTATGTTAGATTTCACACAAAAAAATGACCAATTAGTTTTTTTATATAACAGCGCAAGGTGTTTTCTTGATTAAACAAAACAAAAAATGACATTCCAACAAACTTTTTTGTAAAAGTCTTTCTCTTGAGAGTGTCTTCACAGTGGACATTTTATTTCGAACATCATCCGAAGACTAGACTTGGTTTTATTTGGTATGCAAATGTATGCATATTTAATTAGATAAAGCCTTATTTGCATAAATAAATGTCAATTTTTGAAAAACTTAATATAAAAAATACTTGGAACAATATCAGCAATCAGCTGGCAAAGATTGATTGTGATAGCTATTGTTTTAAAAAATTACCCTATTCACCTGTCGTGTCTTGCCTTAAAGCATTTGTAGTGAATGTGATGGGGTACTTTTATCTACTGCGGATATGGTTTGCATTGGTGTGTGGCCTTTCATTAGTAGACATGGTTGAATTTGCATGCAGCCCGTTTCATCTCCACTACCACAGCGTTCAAATTTATGTCGAAATAATGAGTGACTGAGCATGACTGAGTATTATCAAAAATTGACACACAAAGGAAATCATGAGTTATTAGGGCAAATCTTCACAGAATAATGTAAGCAGTAAAACGGCAGACCTTGGTTACGATACGTGAATTGAAAGAGCATGGTGAATTCCTAACTGATAATATTATGCCGCTGCTATTGTAGCTTTGAGCAAGGCACTTAACCCCAAACTGCCGAAAGGATGCCGTCCCCACAGATGGCCTGTGTAACTTGCTTCAGGCAAAAGTGTGAACTAATTGGCCTAAAACTAACACTGACATTCTGCTATGCTCCCTACCTGCAGCAATAGGCGTCGCAACATTGTACCTGTTCCCGCTAAACCGTTTAGGTAAAGCTTAAAGAGTCCCACAGCTCTCTAAAATTTGTTCTAAACCCCAGGGAGCTCTGAGGAGCTTTAAAACCTATCCAGCCTAGGTAGCTTTTATCTGCTTTGCACACTCTTTTTTTGGTTGTTTTGCTAAGTCAAAGAGGGTGGAACAGGAGGTCCAAGCACAAAATCCCAACTATCCCATTCCAGAGATCCATGTGGTGCATCATGGGAGGTCTGGGAGGAAGGAGAAAGAGTTTAGAACAGCGCCAAGGGCTAGGAGTTAGCAAGGCCCCCCCCTACGGGCTAGAGCAAGAAAATAAATGGTCGGTGTGGCCAAGCCCACATTCCCCGGCTAAAGCAGTTAAGCCACCAGTTGAGCTACGGGGGCAGGACAGAAACTCCGGATTCGTGCTGTATCGGTCTGATGCTTTCTAATCCTGTTGACCTTTCTGCAGCATGTAGCTTTGTGTGACCTTTATTTGTCGTAAACCCCACCGCGTAACAACACAATATGGTAGAGCGAGGGGAAGGTTCCTTAAGCCGCAGTGTGCCGGCTTATAGCATCTCTAAGCTGATAGCTACCATTATTGTGTGTGGAGTCATCATGGCAACTTAAGCATCATGGGAAACTGGAGCACGACTGGAAATGATGCAGATCTGCAAAAATGGTTTGTTATCCTGACAGCAATCCAAATGTCTCTATTTATTTATCTTTTTAAAAATCCACCCCCAAGTTTTTTCCCCAATGTTAATTTTAACTGATTTCCACCCTCTGCAGGTGCTGCGTTCTCTTTTGAGCAAATGAAAACTTATTAGCTGCCATTAACCTGTTATAGCCTGTGCAAAAAACACAAACAAGATGCATTTCATTTATAGAGGCGGCTTCTGGCTAACGGTGCCCCGTTTGTATGGGCACTTAGCTGCTTTGTTTTTTGGCCGCATGTTTAGCGAACACAGACACAGCTGTTTCTCATCTAGACAGGAGTTCCAGCTGTGGAGCAAATCCCCTCCGCAGCTTCCCAGCCCGGCCTGCACATCTCTGCCTCGTAAAAGTCAGAGATCCTCCGTGTGGGTGTGGAGTGGCCTCTATCTCATTTCTCCCTTGAGCCTCCGCTAAGCTCCATTGCCAGTTTACGTCTGCAATGTGAAGTGTCAATTTTGCTGCTGCTTTGCATCTCAATTTGGTTTTGTTTTCTTCCTCTATTGAAAAAGGCCCTCAGTGATTGTCCTTGAAGCTGCGTTAGTCTCATAGTGCATTAATGTGGCCTGGCTGATCTCAGAGGATGTCTGTAGTGAATTGCTTGGCTTGTATGAAGGTTGTTTGAAGACAATATACATTATTCAAGTGACAAACACATGAGCTGGTATGGCAGCTGGTTGGAAATGCCCATAGTGACTATATGTGCAAAAAAAGAAAAAAAAAGCCCTGGCATCAGATAAGCCCGTGACAGGCGCACCTTTTAAACCGCATAATATGGATTAAGCATTCTAGGCTATCAAAAAGCAGCAGATATGATTTAATGCGTTGTTTTATCATACCGAGGGGCAAGCGATTAAGTGCCCTATTACGGCCTGTTCAGGATAAGATAAGCAGAGCAGGAAAAAAATTAAAATGCATTTATTTGCACTCTCAAATGTGATGGCTGCCAAAAGCAGCCTGGAAAACAAGAGCAACAAGAGACCATCTCTAAATGAGAACCCTCAAAGAGAACGGGCCAGAGGGCAAAGCAATGACTCCAATGGTGAGTGTGTTTTGGAGAGGAGCTATTCACTGGCTTGTTTTACTCAGCTCTCTTCTTTTGAGAGATCAGTGTTGAAGGCACATCTATTAAATCAACAACCTTAATGGGCTTCAGAAAGCATCCATGCAGTCTTTTATCCACTGGGTGATTTTTTGTGTTTAGGCTGCTAAATATTTTTGAGAATCGCCACCTGTGTTGCAATAAATTAAACACATGCAGTGTGGTCAGTGGTCAATGTGGTGTAATGCTTCATCTGTAGGGTTTGTAAGGTGTTCAGTCTTTAGCCATACATTCAGCATCATTACATCAGGAAAAATGCATAGCACAAGACTGAGAAGCGACAAAAAAACAAGAAAATTGACCATTCTGAATTGCTAGGTTCATAAACAGCTAGACTGACAATTAGCACTGAGAGATACTAGTCACAAACTAGTGAGGCTGTGTGTGCCTTTCCACAACACAATCAAAAAAGAAAACACCCCCTGCCATTATTCATACATAATAGTTTTTGAGCTGTAATTTTTGAGCTATAATTGAAGCTTCAGGGGCTTGGAGATCTCCAAAAGAGATGGCAGATAGATACAGATGAAGGCCTGGGGACCCATATAAAGAATAATGGTTGCTCCTTATTCCCAAAACACAGCAGAACCAGCTTAATGCAGACACTATGAACACACACCCCACATACCAACACCCCATTAACAGCTAGGAGAGAAAAACTCCAGAAAGAGAAATATCCCAAAACAATCCTCGTAGTTTTACATTGTGGATATTGTTCTTATTTCCTTTTCCTATTAGAATGGTAGAGGAAAAGAAATTATCATATTTGCATACCAGCCAATATATTGATATATACTGTATATATATATAACTTCAGAATTATTGGGCAAAAAAGTGAGCAAATAAGTAAAAATTATGATATGAAATGAATGACATATGCAATGAGTAACATTTTGAGCTTAAACATATGGCTATATAGTTTCATTTTAGGACAATATTTTTTAAAACATTTTTAAAAAATGTCTTAAGTGCATTTTACTTCTGCAAAACACTGGTTTCCATCCAAGAGGAGTTAACCGCTTAAAAAGCACATTTTTGAGTGAAGGGGGTCTTTAAATATTTCGTAGGGGTGTCAGTAATTTTGACACATATATTTTTTTAGAGAAAATACCTTTATAAAAAAAAGATCTTATGATAATGTTTTTTGTTAGAGAAAAAGTAAGTATTTTCATTTTCATATAATTTGAGAGGAAAGTTATAATTATTGTGTGTAAATTTTATTTTATACAACCAGTTTTTGCCCATTATTTTAAAGGGTGCCAATAGTTCTAGAGTTGACTATATCTAAATCCATACAGAAGTGTCTGGTTTGAAGCGGATAGCAGACACTCATCGTCTCCCTCATGCATTGCCTTCACTTCTCATTCTTTTCTACAATGTTGAATTGTAGGACCCAAAAGGCATCACAGAGTCTGTTTCAAAAAAATCATGGCTGCAGTTTGTCCAAAGGATAAGCTCACGCTGACTAGACTACAGGGTCTAACTAGTGGGGTCAGGGGAGAAGTGGCGGGCTTGCCTTCTCTCACCTCTCCACTTTGTCTTGTTCTGGGAGCCCCAAAGCTATAATGAAAGTCACAAAGAATCATTATTGTTTTTCCTTCTAGCTGCTGTCTTTATTTATTTATTTATTTTGCTGCCGTGTTTTATTTTACATGTAGAATGTAAATGTAGAATTAGCCTTGCTGTGTATACGACTCTTTTTAACATTTGTGACATGAACAAATGCCCAGCGCTTGTGCTGTTCAAAATTCCTTTTCATAGCTCTGTTCGTAAAGGTGGGGAAATGAGATTCCTAGACTTTAGGGAAAACAACCACGACTTCTCATTTGGAGGTAAACAGAGTGCGATAATGAATATTCTATCGAGTTCTTGACTCTGAAACAAATGAGGTATTCAAATGTATTATGAGATATTGAGAAATATGAGAAGTCCATTCATGAGTATTCAGTATTCATAGTATGTCATGCTAGGGAAGAGTGTATTTGTCCTCTTATAGTCTCTTATAGCTTATAGCTTACTAAAGCTGCAAATGTTCAGACGTCTTGTCTGATTTGATGGTCAGGCGTCTTGTTTGACTTGATGGCATTTGAAGGAAGGCTGACATGTTTCTTACCATGTTCTGCTCTCTTGCCCAGGGGCCAGAATCCAGTACGCGAGGATTGGCAGCAATGTGACCATGCAGTGTGGGTCTCTGGACAACGATTCCTCAGTCACGTGGAAAGTGAACGGGACAGACGTGAAGGCCAAGCGAAGGGAGGAAGGGCCACGACTCATCCTTATGGAGGTGGACATGAGTAGCAATGGCCTGTACAGCTGCTTCCAGAACCCCGACGGCCAACGCCGTGACCAGATCACACTTCGTATCGGACGTGAGTCAAATCTTTTTTCTTTAGTTCTCTTTCCCTCCTTCACCTTCTCAAGTCTTTTCATGTATTTTTTTGCATCATGTCATAAATTTTTCTGCTCTTCCTGGTCCTTTTTTCTCACTGTTCACTCTTTCTCTCTATGATTTTACTCTTCCTGGTCGGTAGGTTGACCCCATGTACTGTTTACTGAAACACATTTTCCCCTAAACAACCCCATGGTTGTTTATAGCTTCTGCCAGCCTGTGCTGTCAAGGAGGCCAGGAACTTGTCCCCCTTCTGAAGAGCCTCGTATTAATAACCATGAACATCATCATCTCTTCCAAAAACCTCTGTCCCCCCTCCGAACCCTTCCTCGGTTGATTCTTGGGCTGTGTTTGGATCTTCTCTAAGTGGTTTTGGGGAGTGGTGTCATCTTGACCGTTAAGCCCCATCCAGATGTTCTACTAAAAAATGCAGCTGCTTTGAGAAGCAGTGTTGAACGGGGTCATTGGCAGGCCGCTGGATCAGGCAGGAGGTTACTGCAGCCCTATTCACCCATCCTGACAGATGAGAAACAGCCATCTCCATCCCAAACTGCAAACACAGAAGTGATCCTTGTTGGAATGTGTACACAGTTTAATGGACTGCATCTCGTTTGGCCAAAAGGGCCATGTAACCCCAGGTCAGTTAAGCCTTTGAGGCTCGCAAACGTGACAAACACAGGTGGTTCAGAGGAGGAATTTTGTTCAAGGGAACTTGAACAGCTAGGAGCAAATTAGCATGGACTGCCACATGGTGCCAAGAACTTTAATCAATAATGGTGACTAGATGGTACCCATAATGCTCTCTGACAGCGATTAAATTCACTAATTAAATTTGAGAAATTGGAAAACCAAAATGAGACGAGCCCGCTTATGACCACGCAATAAGGAATGTGCTTCCTCAGGCTTTTGAAAATGGCAAAATGTAATATCACTGAAAACATGTGATTAATGGGCTCTATTTCTTTTCAAGACTGGCATTTATGGCCGTGACATATAAAATAATAACTTTCTTACGATTTATCTATTTTTCTTGGTACATGCCAGTCAGATTCGAACATCGAACGTCTTTTCACTAATCTTGTCATGGCTGTTCACATCATTGGCTAAGAAACATTTTCCATTTGCCAACAGCCATCAAATCTCAACGAAAGCCTACTGCTTTCTTAATGTTTTGTGCTTTTTAAAGCTGTGGTCTGGACTGGCTATAGCAGGGCCTAATAGCTATTTGTACTGTGCTTGCGCCACAAGTTAGCCATAAGTGCTAGAGTTAAGTTAGCAATTGAAAGCGGCTTGGTCCCAATCCCACAATGAGGGAGAGGCTCCTCCGCATGTGCTTCAAACACTCCGTCTGTCACTGAAATGCCTTATTGGGACTGGAGCGGATGAACAAGCTCGATTTGGCTTGCAGGATTCCTATGTCATCTTTTCATGGACAGTAATGGTTTTGGTTATTGTTGGTTATCTTATTTTGACTTCTTCAATTACCGTTCCTTTTCAGAAACTTTGGCACGTTTCTAGAACTGGACATTTCTGGGAGTTTTGGTGTGTTGAGCATAGAGAGAAAGGTCTAGAAGGTCTAGAATTGTCGCTGTGGTCTCTTGCACTGTATATACCGTATTTCCCTCCTTTCATTTGCGCTCTATTCTTTTGGTCCAGCAACTGTTCCCTTAGAAGCCCCTGAACTTGCTATTAGACATTGCTTTTGGGGCAGTGGTGGCTCAGTGGTTAGGGCACTGGGCTACTGATCAGAAGGTCGTGGGTTCAAGTCTCAGCTCTGCCAAGCTGCCACTGTTGGGCCCTTGAGCAAGGCCCTTA
>JAOUQW010000009.1:947958-958706 GCA_028565825.1 Olivaichthys viedmensis
TGCGAAGAATCAATTTCACTGTACTGTACTTGTATATGTATATGTGACAATAAAGGAGCATTCTATTCTATTCTAGACCATCACCCTTTCAGTGACCACTGTTGTACCATGCCTACAGCTCTCCATAGGAGATTCACAGCTGAGCTTCGAGGGGTTGATTTAAAGAAAGATTAGTTTTTTCCAAGCTGAATTGTCACATAGCTACAAGCTGTGCTGTCAGCCTAACCTTAGGATAACACGCGCAGCCCTGGACACAGGGAGGGAAACTATTCCCGAAAGTGGAAAAGACCATCAAGACAGTCGAGTTTACTGTTGTAAATTTTCTGTCTTGAGACGCAAAAGCAAACAGCTTCTTGCGTTCCAGCTCCACTTTGCCATGAGGAACAAGAGAAAGCCATTAAAAGGGCATGTTGCTGCCATCCCTAGAGAGAGGGCTGTCGTCCGCCCAGATGAGGTGGCTAGTGTGAGTTGGCACTGTGGTTAGGGCTTGGAGAATCTTCTCGTGTTATTGTCTGTGGTAATGTGTGTTGGTGTTGGGTTCCTCTGCAGGGTTCGTCATGGAGCAGGATTGGGAAGAGGGGACACATACTGGGGGTCACCAGTGCTTTGCACCGGAATGCTTGTAAATGTCACAAACCATCAAAGTTTTATCGCTGTTGCTGCATTATGAAGAAAAAAATGTGATCTAGAACCACTTCAACCAATCATGTAAAATTATATGTAGACACTGAAACAGTAAAACAATGGGATATAATACAATTTATAAAGAAAGACTGAACAATTCGTGTGAGAATTTGGTTTGGTTATGGTGAAAGAAATTCTCAGTTTTTTCCTTTTTTTAAAAACCTAGTTTATTTCTTTGGCATTCTAAAAGACCAAATATAAAAATGAGGCAATGATGTATGATTAACATTTCTAATAAACATTTCTACTCCACAATGTATTGGTTATGACAGCGAAACCAAAATGGTGTCCCTTTTATCTCAATCTCTAAAATACACACAAAACAACAAATATATGCACAAATTTCCCTTTGGGTGATTTTTTGTTAGCCCACTTTGGATAATTTTTAGCACCAAATGTGGTTTGTCTAGTATTTCTTAGAGAGATTAGATACGTTCTTGTTTGCATTTAATTAAGGCCAGGCTCCCCACACGGGCAGCTTTGTTGAATGTGATTGATATTTTGTTTACTGTTCAGATCCTCTGGGATTCTGGACAACGGGTCAGCCAATGTAGCAGGCACTAATTATATCATTTCTGGAAAAGAAAAAAAAAAGCAATGGGAGAAGATAAAAGCAAAGGAAAGACATCCTGTGAGGTGAAGTGAGATTTGTTTTTATTATTCCTTCTCTGTTTTGCTTTACGGTTTTCATAGCGATTGTTTGCATTGCCCTCAGGCACTGGATAATTATTTAAGACAGCCAAATGAGACCATGTCTCTGGTACAGAAATGGCTATCGGTATGTAGGTAAAAGAAAAAATATAGCATGCAGTACTTAAATCTTTCTTCATCTTGCAGAAGTTCCTTTTATACTGACAGTATAAAATCATATGCAGCGCTGTGTCAGCAGACAGATGATTTAATCGCTCAGTGTAGGTGAATAAAATGTGGTGCGTTTGATGGATTTGGCATCCTTTCCAATGATGGCTGTAAATTTCACTCTGCATGTGGAGCAATGGAAACTCTTTTCCCTCTGCTGGTCATTTTTTGGAGGAACAGAGGAAGAGAAATATAGTGATACGACATTGGTGCCATTTTTCAGCTGCACATTTATGGGGTTCTGCTGCTTTGTCTAATCCTTTGGGAAAAGGCGATGCTGAACTTTAGCTTTAATTTACAAGCCTGTTCCTCTAGGATTTCCTCTCTAATCCATTTTTTCCCCATCCCATCTGTCCTCTGTGCAAGTTCTCATGAAGAGCGAGAGATGGAAGGAGAGGGGTGAAACAGAGGGAAAGGGGTTGGGGGCTCATTTCTGTAAAACCAGCCAGGCAGTGCATCTGTAAATTCAAATGAACTGTTGAAGTCCTAATCAAAATGAATAGGGTTATTGTCAAACGTGTCCCCATCCTTAAGATAGATGTCATACTGAAAGAGAGATCGATAAGTAATTTACATTTCTGTGGTTCATTTCTCTGGGCGTAACCTTTTTTTCACAGTGGCATAATAGTATTGTTATTGCTGAATGGATGATGATGGCACACACGACACAACTGTCTGAAAATGGGAACGGCATTTCTGTCACAATCCAATATTAGATTTTTGATCATTGAAAAGGGACGGAGACGTGCCGCAGCAATTAATTTAGATTAGAAATGACATTGTGTCGAACTCTACGGTGTAATGGCAGCGCTGCAGAGAATAATGAGAAGATGCTAACGCTACTCATTCACACCACTAATGGGACTTAAGGAAAGAGAAAAACATCTGCAACCAGCTCCCCTCTTTAAAAAGTAGAACATCTGCATTACTTCAATCCATCTGAACATTTCCGCCGTGGACGTTGAATGGAAAACAGTAGCTAAGCTTCAAACATTATGTAACTTGCTCATCGTGTGCCATCAAATAGAACCATACCAGATTAACAGCTGCTCTTCGAGTGGCCGCTTAATCTCGTGATGTTAACAGAAAAATAGTGAGGACCATTCGCAACGGCCCAACAGGTTGTAATACCAATATGTTGTTTTTAGGAAAACAAACATTCGAAAGGACGAATGAAGCAAAAAATGTTGAATTTTGGCTTTCACAGATCCCATGTGTAAGTTCTTTGGGTGGAAGAAAAGAAGCAAAGCAGAACACAATACAATAGCAAGTTCTCTGGGATGAGCCGGTTTTATTAAGGAATAACACGCGCCTATTGATCTTGGCTTGATTGGAATTCGGAGTGATGGGTGCCTCTTTTTTTTTTCACACTCCACCGTGTGCATGCTGGATGCAAGAGTTCAGATGCTCACCTTGATGAAAGCCTTAAGAAGGGCCTGTTGATTTGACTTCAAAAGACATGCAGCCCACACAGACACACACACACACACACACACATCCATCATTGGCCTTAGGGAAGGGGCGAAGTGTGTTGCTAGACTCTCAGCGGTTGATGTCACAGCTGAACATCCAGCATGCTTTAAAGCTAAAGTATCAGGAAGTGAACGTCAGGAAGGATTTTGAGAATGGTGCTACTCTGAATAACCTCTAGGTCTTGTTCGAATAAATTTCACAAGTCAAAGCAGGCTGGTTTGAAAGTGTTTTTAACAGTTTTTGGTGACTGTTAACTCTCAAAGGAAGGTCTGAAGTAAGATTTAAAGTAAGTAAATGACTTTGTGTATTGTACTACTACTTTGTTTGAGTTATAAAACTGTATAACTGAATCTGAACTGAATATGATCAGATTCTCTTAGGTCTGTCTTGTGTGATCCAATCACAAGGGGACAGCCGAGGTGGCTCGCCGATAACACCTGGCATTTTCATGTGTCTCGAATGCGTCTTTCGTGACCACATGCAATCATATTTTGTGAATAACGTTGACTAGATGGTGCTTCGATGTTCTCGAGCATGAGACTAGTAACATGCTACATTTACTTGAATTTGCTAAATTGTTTGAATAAATTGAATTCGTAAGAGTAGTTTTAATGGGGATATTTTCATAACCTTACTAAAGTAAATTTGTAAAGGCAGAAATTTACTTTTACATTAATGTTACATTCAGCTATTTTCTTCCTGCTAGGTCCTACATTTTTTTCTGTGGCTGAATCACAAATAAAGTATATAGTGCAGCACACAGATCCTACAAGGCCACTATTTTATACCCTATGTATACAATATATGTAGTGAATATGAGGACATTTGGGGTTCGAATTAACTGTGTATTTGAGAAGCTTAAATAAAAAACAACCTGCGTGAGCGTGAGCTAAAGATAAGTGTATACCATGGGTAAATGAATACTAACTAATCTGAAACATCAAAGTTTATTTTCGAAAAAAAAAAGCATATTGCGTCCTCGTAATTTTCTTTCTTTCTGTCTTCTTGCGATTTTCCTTGTGAAACGATACAATTTTTATCTTCTGGGGTTTATGCAAGTGCTAGCAGTTCTGCCTGTCTAAAGCAGTAAAACATTCATTAATTAAAATATTAAACCTTTTAAGTAAATAAAATTATTTCCTACCCTTACCCAGTTTGGTACATTATTTATGTACCTAATGACAGCTTTTACTTTTACTTAAATCATTATTTTTTAAGTAACAGTACTTTCACTTGAGAAAAGATTTCAGCCCAGTTGTAGGGGACGCATCAGGACGCACTAGAAATCTGGCCATATGCGCTTCTGACCACCTCCTAAAGTAGTTCGAGTGATCAGCACACAGTCGATCCCATTCACACCACAAGTGAACACTGTCCACTTCAGATCGGATCACCCGAGACGGATGTTTATCTCTATTACCTGTAGCTGCATTGTTTTTGACTCAGATTTCCTCACACATTTTCAGCGCTGCCACTGAAGTGCTGATTTTTTCAGCTACCACTGCATCGCTGATGTGCTCTTTAAGACTGTGGCTTACTGCCATCGCTTGTCTCTTTAATTAATCCTACCAAAGCGCTGAAACACCTCTGTTGTAAATCTCTGTGGGCTGACAGCAGAGTCAGGTCTTTGCAAAGGAGCCACCCCACAGTAAACAATACAAACTGCAGCACACGGCTCCCGCTTTCTAAAGTTCATCTCTCTTTTGCTTTTGAATTCAGCACCTGTCACCTTTAGAAAAAGTGCGCCAATACAGTGCAGATGTAATATTATTTCATTAAAAAAAGCCTCACCACTGCAATTTCAGGGCATAATAATGTTTCAAAATTTTTTGAACAGGAGAAATACCACCATTATTTTTTCAGGGAGCTTCAAAGTTTCTTGCATGGGCTCTCTGTTTGCTGTGCTGAAAAAGTTTTTCCTGCCAGTGAATGCGGAGAACAGCTGGGTTAAATGATAAATAATTCAATTATCCAGTCGGCAATGACACTTTTCCAAAAAACGCAGTTCTGGTAAAAGCAGGTGTGGCTGAGGTCAGATTAGTTTTATCACCTCTTTCAAATGAAGGATTACATTCAAACCAGCTCCTCGCAATCTCCCGCGTCTCGGCTCACTGGCTCATCACAGATAAAATAAGAAATAATAGGCGAAAGGCGTAGCTAAAATAATAGACCCAGCCTCATGCTTCAGTGGCTTTCTGTTCAGCGCCTCAGGTACCCAAACTAAAAATTAAAGACAGACCTGAATGATAAGAAGAACTAAATACCAGAATTTTTTATGCATAAGGTTTATGGCAGCATTAAAAGACATACATTTGCCTTTAAAGACGCGCAGGTGACGCGCAGACCAGTGGGTGTTATTTTCTACTGAATGGAAGAGTCTTTGGTTTGTGCTGAAAAATAAACAATGTTCACTAAGATCGGGATCTCAGCCAAGCGCATAAATAATGTAGAATTAATCTTGGAGGCGCATGTCTCCTCGGTTGTAATGAGGGCAAAGTTGGGTCTATGCTGTGAATTATTAAACAGCAGTGCAATTACAAAAATTACACTACATGCAACAGAAAGGCTATTAACACAGATTGCATTAGCACTCGCCTTCTCTGATGGAGTTGGAAACGTGTAATGTAGAGGCCGTTCTCTGCTAAAGGCTGCTCTGGGCTTTTGATCTGGGGCGGATTTGCATTTCGCTCAAGCCGTTCCTGTGCACTGCGTTCTGAGAATCAGCTCAGGAGCCACCTGACTTCTTTTTTCTTTTTTCTTTTTCTTTTCTCGCTTAATCATTTCCTGCTAAGGTGTGGAAGAAGTAGCCAGAAACCCATTAGAGATGCAGGACTCGCTACTTGAACACGGAGAAGCCTCAGGAGACTCTATTACACTATAAGAGACTGAAATGTCTTGAGACTCTTATTACACTATAACACGGAAGTACCAAAGGAAATTATGTTTGCTTTAGCGATGTTTGCTTTACGCATGCAGGGCAGATTAACTCGGTCTCTTTCCTCTCACACTCTCACACACCCACTGACAAAGCCTGGCATTGTGAATGGCTTACATCCTCGTATTTTATGACCTGGATGAGGCAATTGCTTCAATAGGAAGTTATTGATTTCGTATAGGGAGAACATTGGGATCAGTCATTAAAGTTGAAAAGTGCAGCCACCTTCGCCCACTGTTAAGAAAATTATTTCAAATAAAAATCCACAGCCTTTCCTCCACCCTGATAAAAATCCTTCGACTTCTCAAAACAAGCAGAAGCAAGAGGCTAAATGCTTTATTTATGTATACGCTTAGGATCCAGACTCACGGAAGCAGCATGGAAGTGAAAGCTGCACGACTCCCTGAAACATGACAAATGCCGTGGTGTGCATGGCAAAGCCAACGTGTAATTGATCTCTCTGCAATTTCACTGTGCGCAAGCACACACGCGGCAGTCGGAAATCTCCAGTGCGCAGCCCTAGTAAAGCCAGCAGCATTGAGACGCTTGCAGCTTCAATCGGTCAAACAATTAAACAGTTGTACACTTGTGACAACTAGAGGTTTAAATCAATATATTTTACTGCAGCTGCCAAAGGAAATCATTTTGTTGGGAAAATCAGGATTAATAATACATTTTATAACATTTTATTTGAAGGGTACTTCCATTGGGGCTTCATAACACATTCATAAGCATTGCATAAGTCTTTTATAAAGCAATGCTGGAGGATTTATGTCAAAACCCATAAGGTGACATTAGAGGTTTTATGTTGTATGTGACTTTGTTTTTTAATGGAAGAGAGAAGAGACCTCAATTATTAAAATGGGTGACTGTTTAAGATAGTGGCGTAACTAGGATCTTATGGGCCCCAGTGCAAAAAAAAAATTAATGGGCCCCCCTATACGAAAATTACTTTCAATGAATAAAAAATGACAATGTAATTTACTTTATTTCCTGTGTGTGACATGCATATTTTGATAACATACTTATTTTTTATATATTATTTGAGCAGAGTCAGTCTTTCAGGATTTTAGAAGTATAAATAATGAATATATCATGCAGCAAGTTACGAAGGATCCATTTGAAAATGGCTACCATGCAGGAGATGCATTATGAATAATAGCAAGATAAATTGACAGTAGGGCTGGATTCCAGATACGATCGAGGTTGATAAAGTATGTTCAATTATCGGATCTGCTTTATGAGCCATAGGTGGTGTTAAACTTGACATATAAGGGGCCCAAAGACGTCAATAGGCGATTGCCCCCCTGCACTGCCGGTAGTTACGCCACTGGTTCAAGATTTAGTTTGTTTTGTATTATAATTCATGATTGTCTCTTGATTAATAGTGCCAGTAATTTTTTTCTTACAATTTTTTAAATTACAAACAGAATGGCACATCTTGACTGTAAAGAATATACCATATACAACAGAAAAAAACAATCACAAATGTGCTAGAAAAAACCCCCTACAATTCTAACTGTAACAGAAAAATAAATGATCATAAACTGTCCAACTCTACTGTGGGGTTGAGTAATGGTGAATAATGTGGGAGGAAAAGTGACTCCATTTTTAATGGCCTGTAAATCAGTGTGTGACTTTATTTTTGCCTTGTTGTCCCATCATATGTCTGTTTGTTCAATCTGTTTCTTTACCACAAACTTTAGCCTTCTACAGAGTTCATCCAAAAATGAAAGCAATGCTCTGTTTTTTATGGCCCAATTCAGGATTTGTGGTATAGCAATCCATTGGATGATATGGCTGCACACACAGTGCTGATAGCACCCCTTTGGCCCAAAACTCTCTATAACTATTATAATTTTTAGGGGTTTAATCTGTTGAATATAGTATTTGTATCTAACTGCTGTCCATATGACATCCAAACTCCTATCCATTTGGTTTTGAAATTGAGTGTAATCAGTTTTGGAACAAAATACGGAACATTGGTAAATTGAGCCGTAGAAACACATGGTTTTGCTGGTGGTAGAAGTGAAAAATGTATGCAGGAATTTTGAAAACTGTGTTCACTGAATGCATTTTGTGTCAATAAAAAAGGCATTTATAGTTTGCTTCACAAAGAGCGCTGTTGTTCTAACTGTGTGAAGAGTTTTGATAAAGTGAACCCACTACTGAAAATTTGCAAAATTGATTACCACTTACGTTTGAGGACATGAAAATCATTCATTCAGCTGACATATGACATATAAGCTTCTTAAATAAGTGAAGTTGTGTGCTCCTATATGAAGAAGATAAATACACTTTGCCAAATGGTAAGATAGTAAAGAGCCTGGCCGTTATCTGCCAGGACGAGGAGCGGCGGGCCAGGCTTGACATTCTGTGCGCCGCCGGGGCGCCGCGACCCACACAGTGGCAGCTTGCCCCTCTCGCTGTGCCTCCAAACCAGCAGCCACCACCCTGATGCCGCAGGCCTCCATGCCGCCACCCGGATATGGACATTGGTCCCACGGGCCCGGGGACCCCCCTGGACTACCTGTGTAGGCGCTGCGGGAGCAGCACCGTAGAGGAGGGGCTCTGTCATGTGCACGCTGACTCGCGCTGCGGTGCGCGTGACCAAGAGTGGCGGTCGCTCCGGTGACGAGTGGACATGTGGATACTTCATAGAAGATGTTTTAAAGCTTCATGAATGTGCTGTTAGTAAAGACAAACTAAAAACATGTAAGATAAGGATAAAAATTAAAGGTACTACAGTCTCAATAAGTTCTTCTCTCGTTCATCCAAAGTCAAAGTCACATACTACATTAAAAACTTTAATAACATCTAGCTTTGACATAAGCCTTATAAATCCTCCAGCATTGCTTTGTAAAAGATTGATGCAATGCTTATGAATGTGTTATGAATCTCCAGTGTACATACCCTTCGAATTAAGTGTTACCGCAACTAAGGTTATATGCTCCATATATATACTGTAGTTATGTTATGTTATGTTATCTATTTGTTAAGGATTCTTGATTATATTAGATATTAGAGTTAGATGACCCTGGTCAAAAGTGTAATAGAAGCAACAAGTTAAAAGTGTGTTTTGTTTTTTGAGTATTTTAATCAACACTATTCAGACAGAAGGCATGGCCTATTAATCCAACATTTCCAGTTGTAAATTTGGGCTAAACTGTCCTGGTGGATCTCAGACAGTACTTTGGCCAATCGCTACTTGTAAGTTCTTTATGATCAAATTTCGCAACAAACGCTATGAGGGACCGAACGGCCATCTCATGTTCTCTTTGGCATTTGATCATTAAGGGGGCTTTATCGATTGCCCTCCTCCTTTCTTAATGTTCAGAGCAAAGTAATTCTGAAGAATGAGTGTCATTAAGATCATCAATATGTGCATGAGTGTAAAAGTTCAGCTGATCAGAACAATCAAGGCCAGGCAATGTTTGTGAGTGCATCTCCTTTAGGTGTGCGTGTGTGTGTGTCAAATGTAAATAATGTGTGTGTAATGGACACCTATTGGTTGAAGTAAGGCCATTTTCCCAGTGAATATGTTTGTGATGTTGTGTGTTTGTGTTTGGTGACTCCTGGAAACTGCAGCTAATGCTCATGAGGAACTCAATTAGTGACCTGAGAGCGACGAGATGAAGGCTATATCGCCATACTTAATGAATATTCATGATAGGACAGTTAATTATGAATATAATTAGAAAGCAGAGACCCTGAAATAGAGTTTGTGTTTACTTCTGCCATTAATTATTGTCCCTATTGAAAGCAGCTTGTTAGTCGAAGTTTACATTTAAAAATGGGGTTATTACTGCAGAGACCTAAAATCAAAACTTGAGTAGGAGTTCTATTGTTTTTTCTGTTATTAGATTAGGCCTTCAGTAGTGAAAAATGCTTCCCTGGTAAATAGATGTCATTTATTAGTTTGACAGTCAGCAAATGATGAGTGCTACCGTTAATCAACCAGAAACTGAAACAATGGGAGGAAGAAAAGGGAGAGAAAATAGGAGATGTTCTTCAAAATATCTATTTTGAAAATAAGTACTGAATCTTTTAAAGGCACAGCAGGGAATCAGATTGGTGCTTCTTTGTGTCTGTAAGGACATTATATAATAATAACAGTTTTTAAAACTGGATTCCTAACAGTAGAAGTTGCTTTTGTTATATGCAGATACTTGCAACCCTATCTAATGGGGAAACCTTCCCATTGCAGGGTTCTACATAGAACCTTTAAGGTTTAACCCAGATGAACAAACCAAAGAACCATTTAGGATGCTACACTTATAGAAAAAAATGGTTCCTCAAAGGTTTTTTTTGGAGAGTTAAGGGTTCTTCTCTTCCTAAAGGGGTTCTACTTGGATCCCTTAAAAGTTTCCCTGGAGAGACAAGCCAAGAAACACTTTAGGGTTCTAGATTATTTTTTTTTTTCTAAGAGAGTATTTTTTTAGTATTATGTTTTTTTTCTCCCTAAAGGCCCTGCTGTGTTTACCTGAGTTCAGTTTGGCTTAAACTATATTGGGAAAAAAAGGTTAAACATAGAACCCTTAAGGGGTTCTTTAGCTTGTCCATCTGAGGGGAACCCTTAAAAGTTCTATGAAGAACCCTACAATATTGTGTTTCCCTATCAGAAAAATAGAACCTCTTTAGTAAGCTTAGAACCCTTAACTATTCAAAGAACTCTAGAGAAACCCTTTTTGTAAAAGTGTGGCACCCTGGGTTGTTCCTCTGGGATACACTTTTAAAAAATAAAGGTGGCCAGAACAGGTTTTTAGAGTGATGCCATAGAATAACCATTTTTTGGTTT
>JAOUQW010000009.1:965567-1005029 GCA_028565825.1 Olivaichthys viedmensis
AACATCTGACAAAGAGATCTAAAAACACTGAAGCAGCAAACTTTGTGAAAATTAATATTTGTGTCATTCTCAAAACCATGACTAGCCACGACTAGATTTTTCAAATATTTTTGAGAAAGGTGGTACATATTTAGAAGTTGCACATGGGAAACAAGTGATTTAAATTAAAATACAACATTGAGTCAAAAATAAATGAATGCAGGAGAAAAAAAAGAAGAAGCTAGCTTAGTATTAAAACCACAACCTTAACACCCTTTTATTTGCTATTAATCAATATTAATTAGAGTCAGGAGAGGGAATCTGGTTTTGTTATTGCAGAAACTTGCATCTGTGCACAGTTCTGTCTCTTCTGTTCTCTTTTTTTTCCCCCTTAAATTGTGTTTTCCAATTTGTAAATGGACCAGATGTCTGGGAGTGAATCTGTCCGATTCTCCAGAGATGGAAGCGCACTGTCTGCAGAGGCCTGGCGATTTGTCCTCATTTCAGACGTCACTGGCATTAATAGAGACAGAGGGCTGTGTGTCTAGCCCATAACTCCTAAGAGTCTAATGCAAAATTGCATATTTTGCCCCAAATCGCTGCAGTCCCTGGTCACTGCTGAGTGCAGTGCAAGGGCGCAGTTTGTGTGGTGCTGAATGGCGCAGAGTGTGTGGAGATAATGACAGCTTTGGTTGAGACGTTCACTGAGGTCAGTTTTTTTTTGCCTGTCTGTTTATGTCTGTTGGCTTGGTGCGGCATGGTTAGTCCTTGAAATGCGTAGTCGTCTGCACAGTTTTTCGCAACTTGTTTAACACCAAAGGAGTTGGTTTTGCATTGAAAAACTTAAGCAGTACACCTCTTGATAGCTTTTAGATTAATTATAATTTATTGTATATACTTATGGCATTATTATTATGGTCTTGATTGATTCTGTGGTCTTCCCTGGAATGTTGTAGTGGTTCAGACTTTGATAGTCTACACCAAGCATGACTGAGAACCCAATGCCTGTGCCTTTTCTAGCCACAAAGGGTGTGTTTCTCTGTTTGCCTCCACCACACTACATCAATTTAAAGGAGTGCTGGTGTGCCATGTAAAAAAAAAAAATCATCCTTCTTCTCCACACTGTGGTCCTGGGAGACAGAGGTAAACATGATAATGCTTTAGGCAGTCATACCTTTTTGCGCCGGACATGACCTCGCCATTGATTTCATCCTCATGGAACTGGTGCTTTCGTGGAGAGAACATGGCCCTAAACGCAGCCATATTCAATTCCATACTCCGCTCCTTACCCTGCTTCCTAAATTCAATATTCAGTTACAGCTGCTGGATGTCATAGTGCTAGAGGCAATCTGTCTCATTTCACCCTCTCCTAGCATTCCAACTGACTGTTATTCAGCCCCTTCAGGACTCACCTTTTTATTTGATTGCGATCAACAGTTTGTAGCTATTTGTGGACATGCCATAAAGCATCCAGTTGGGTCATTGTATGAGACAGGACCATTAAGAAGAAGTGGTCAAGTGAAAGTTATCATTCACCAGAGATGGCTGTATCAAGGAGGACTTTCTTATGTATACCATAAACACTTACGCATTATTGCCAAGGTCAGTCACAACAGGACACAGCACCTTAACCCATACATGAAGTGAACAACAAATAAAAGGCAATACTGCTAAAAGTATGAGCAATTACAGGGATTTTGCTGAACCACGACTACTTGGCCTAAATTGCTTTCAATCTTATGGCAAAGCCCTGATATCTAATTGGGTACTGAGAGATCATTTGTGCTGCAGAAATCAAGTCCTGCGTGCGTCTCCTGCAGGGATTCCAAGCTTACCAATCAGAAATATTAAACTGCCTGTTATTTCCACGGGAACATGTTGGTGAAATGGCGCATACTATGGGGCAAACCACTCAACTTGACCTGTCATTTTCCTGTCAGAAATTTTTTTTTTGGCTGAAATTACAGAGCACTTTATTCTCTTTTTTTCCATGATAAAACTATTCCTCCCCCATTTGCTTCACATGTATTCTCATTTTCCATTCGCATATTTCAGTTGCTCTGGGATCAGTTTTCATCTGGTAACTGCATTTGAGAACCAGGGTGACATTTTAGACAGCTCTCATCTTTGAAGCCAACTATAGGAACCTGCTGAAGTAATCGAAGCTCAATCCCACAGGTCAAATCACCTAACACACTCATACGAAATTAAATTCTGGCTGAAATAGATGCATTCCATCCCAAAGGAGAAACGTCCATCAGTCTGCTTGATAAATGAAGGTGTGACACGTTATATGCCAGAAATCAGCTTGCTTAGCACCCTGCAAGCGTGAGACTCTGTGTGCTGTCTGTTGGTCGCTAGAGCTGAAAGGACACATTCCTGAATCACCTTTTCTACCTCAGGAATGTCACTGTGTATTTCATGCTTTCAGCTTCAGTGGCAAAATCCAGACTTATATTGTGGACTAATCCCCTTGATGGGACTTTTAATCCAGTTTAAATCCTAAACTTTTAAGTATCAGCTTTATGTGTGCATGTGACAGACAGCAACTGAATTAGTAGCAAATATTGAATTGTTGTCTTTAAAATGACTCTCCAGGCAACTTTTCAGATGCACTTATTAGAGGTCATTATTGCACGTTTACCTAGGCGATGACAGATTCTGAGCCATTTTAAACCTCTAATATATCCTCCATTGATGAGGATCAGGATGGAAACAGCCCCTTTTTCCAGTGCCTCTTGGAAGCGCCCATGTGGTGTTAAACTGCAATTGCATTTTGGTCCTGCCACACCAGATTAGCTTGGCATTTTAAGCCATGTCTTGGGACTGCATTGGCCTTTCGATTTTCAGCTCAATTACTCCTTCTGCTAGCATAATAAGGGCAATAACACCAATGTACACAACTTTTTGTTCCCCGCAGCCAAGCTTGGGAACCCTGTACCTGCAGGCAGGACTCGTCAAATGAGGTACGCAAAACTCTCAGTTGTCACTTTGCGTGGGCCAAACTGGATCAAAGTTCACCTCTAGCACTGCCTTCTATGGTCAGTCTCAAGATTAAAGTAGCATTTCTCTTTTCTAAGTAGTCACAGCTTTGCAAGAGCAAATTCTTGGCTGATTGGAAACAATGGGGGCTGGTCAGCAGCAGGAGAACCAACTCTCAAGCTTAGCGGTCAGCAAAGACGGAAAACCTCCACAATGCACTCCCTGCTTGGGCTTCTGCCCTCCTCCTTCTCCTGAGCCCTAATAGCTGGGAAGGCTATGTGACAAAGAGAACAAACAGGCATGTAATGCTGCCGTTCCTTGCGAATGACACGGGGACAGGAATGCAGAGGCGGGGGGGATGCTGGGAGCCAGAGTCCACTGTCAGATTAGAGCCATTAGCATGACTGTGGAATGACAGGGAGCTCCACCGACACAATGGCCTTCATTTATCCCCTGCCACTCTGTGTAATATTAGAGCCGCAGCACTCGAGACTGGGCAAGGAACCTTCCAGAGCTACACTCAACCATGCATTCGCATTTGGTGTGTGATCCACCATCACAGGATTTTATTTTGAGGGGTATTTTGGAGGAATACTATTTTGGTTTTGTCATAAATGTTTCTCTAGCTCCCCTCCTCACAACTACGTAATCTTATATTAACTCAAATCTATGAGACGTCTGAACTGACATGGTCTAAGAGCTCCAACTTGATGCTTGTGATATTTTGTTTCTGCCCTTTCCTTTGAAGAGGCTCTAAAATTCCACTGGCGGAAAATATTAAAGCTTCAATTGATGACAGCTTTCTTTTTCTTACCTTCTAATGATGCAATTATTTCTGGGAAATGGAAAAATATACTGTATGCTGACATTCAGGGATCAAAGTGTGGCATCTGACTGCTGAAGCTGTTTGAAACTACTGACACTTGTCTTGGTGTTCTTGATTAATGACACCTCTGTTGAGACAAAGGCACCTTTGTTTTCCGAGTTAAGCATGCATTTTACTGGATCCTTGAACTATGGATGGGACAGTATGAAATATTCATGGTATGAATATACAATCCAATATCACAGGTTATTGATACCTGTCCCAACTCCATCAAAAATAAAATAAAATATAATTAATCAAAAACTCAGATGGCTCAGTTGACCCCTAACTAAGTAATTGACTGACTACGCTCTTCTTTCAGTTAATCACAAATACCACATCCAGGCATTCTCCTCATTCAGCTTTTTTATGACATTTCCTAATGTTAGCTGCTTTTGTTAGTGATATTTTCTAACATTATGGGCGTTCCTCTAATGTTAGCTAGCTAGTTTTGCTTGGGGATATTCTATAACGTTAGCTAGCTATCTTTGGGTATTTTCTCAAAAATTAGCTAGTCATGTTTGGGGATAAAGATTTACAACTAGCTGGATAGGTAACATGCTAATTTAATGTTACGCTTTGCGTAAAAACTGAGCATTGGTTTACCTAGTCTGAAAGCCATTACTCATTTTATTTTTCATTCCCCACAAAACAGACTTGCAAGCTTTAGCAGCTATGAATAATTAGTAGGATAGCTTACAACTAGTAGACAAGGTAGAAAGTATTACTTAGCAGTAATATATGGAAGACTGGATACAAACACATAATGATCTGGTCTCCAAACTTCCAAAACAATAATCCAGTTCTGCAGAACTGAACACACATGCTACTTGCTTTGACCTTGTTTGTGATTCATGTTTACTTGTGTAAGAACACTTTTGCCATTTCTGC
This sequence comes from Olivaichthys viedmensis, assembly GCA_028565825.1. Lineage (NCBI taxonomy): Eukaryota > Metazoa > Chordata > Actinopteri > Siluriformes > Diplomystidae > Olivaichthys > Olivaichthys viedmensis. Next base: position 970,285 of record JAOUQW010000009.1, read on the forward strand.
TAATTTCTTCACTTAAACAAACACAGTAAGTTTTTTAAATACAGTTCTTAAATATAGAAAGTCATAGAAGTTTTCAGTACAGAAAAATACAGCAGCGAAGAGGACCTAGAGCATAAAGTAGGGGAAGAAATAGAAGGAGAAGGGAAAAAAACATATTTACAAAATAAGAGCATAGTGACTAAGCTGAATTTTTTTGTTTCAGTGATTTCAGTGTAATTGTGTGTAAGATTTTGCAGATGTGGTATTGTGCAATGATTCTATGATATTGCTCAGAAAAATGTTTGTAACATTGACAAAATCATTAAAATAATGTTAATGATTCATCAGGCATGCTAGCTAAACATTTTGAAATAAGCATCTATTCTTCAGCTGTAAAAGGGTATGTTCCATAGCTAGCTAGCAAAAATGATGCTAGTTCTACTTACTTCCAACTAATATCAACTAATGTCTGTTTTCAGAAATATTTTAGAGAGCGTGTGAACCGAGAGATAACATTATTTATGACATTATCATCTATACTGGTATAGCTTAAATTAGCTGTATAGCATTAATTCAGATTGTATCCACCATCATCTTGTCACCAAGCTTGTATCCTCAGCTTAAATTTTGCTCAAATTGACTCTTAGCACACCTTCCAACTCCAACTTTCAGCTAATATTAAGGTTAGTTTAACTTATGGGCCATAAAGAGCATGGTTATCATTCAGGGAGAGAGGCGCAAAGCTCCAAAAGGCAAAAGCTTCCCAGATAGCGCACACACATTTTGCCAACGTCAGCACGACGTACGCAATTTACGCCTCAACTACTTCTCATGAAGCTCGCTTGCTTATTGAGACGACTGCGCACAAAATCGTTTTTGATAACTGTTTATGCGTGTTCTTAATATTCCATTAGACAAGTTGGAATATTTATTCAGTTGATGACTGTAGTCAGTTGTGTGCTACCCGGCTAAATAACGCCTCCCAAAAAGGAAGTTATGTTGAATAATCACGGGAGAAAAGTTACACGAAGGGAAGTTTAGCTGATTCTGCTTATCAGATTGCGAGAGTGTGAAGGGGGGTTCTGTCTTACAACACTGATGGGTTTAAATTACACATTATACTCAAGGATGGCTAAAAGGAGCTGATGATTTAAAAGACAATGTGCAGACGTCTTCTCAATTAGCAAACGAGCTGCATGTAACGTCGTTGAGACATAAATTTCTCACGTTGTGCCAACTTTGTGGCTTTGTCACTTTGTGGGCTATCTGGGTTATTTTGCAGAAGCCTGGTAGTGACTCTGGGACCAGGACCACCCAGAGCCATTCAGGCCTTAAAGTTATTGAGGCCACCTTATGCTGCAGTAGACAATGGGTACTTGATATCAGGTTGGTTGAAGGAGCTGCCCAGTTAATTATTTTCCACAAGCTTTAACGTATCACATTAAGGCTGTCATGTGGCCTTAAAAAGTCCATTTAGACTTGTTTATCTTGTAAAACTATGGGAATAAATTTTATTCTAGCCTCTATTTCTAACTAATTAACTGACAATGCCTCAAGAATCAAGCACAGTGCACAAGATTACCAGCTTTGTCACGTGCCTTCACTGCTCATTCAATCTTAATAAGCTTATTAGTGATGATGTTTCAGTGATATAGGAGCTCAATTTCACTAATTCACCAGATGACTGTCCATCTGTTGAATGAAGACTATTGGTATATAAATGAAGACATCATCTGCACATTAATGGACTGTACATTTTGTACTTTTTTTTCATCCAATAGAAATTGTAATGTCTGCTGGAACATACAGTAATACACAAACATAGTAATTACGAATGTCTTCCTTTGCTCTGTAATTATGGCTCATAAAATAGACTGTTTGTAATTATATGATAAACTATATTGCTTAAAAGAGGTGTGTAGAGTATTTGGTTACAATAAATAAATTCAGAGTCCTCTGAAGTATGTATCTTCCCAAACAGAACTGAAACTGCTTAGACCTCAAAGCCTGGTCACAGTAGCAAAACATGTACACGGATTTTCCCCCCAGAAGTCCAGGAACCTTTTGCATCCTTAAATAGCCACAAATGTCTCTTGGTTAAGGGACAGTACACAAAAGGTCAGTGTACAGTTGTTTTGCTCCACTGCTTTCTAATGACCTTGGCATAGAAGGTTAACAATATCTGAGTTTTATTCATGTAGGCTGCCACTTTACAGGTACACCCTGCTCTAGTTGCTTTTACCTCCCTCAGTTTGTTTAGGGGAGCTGTAAAGCTGTGGGGATTCTGGCCTTGTAACTTTAGTCACTATGACTAGGGCCACTTGCGTATACTGATATTTTCTAGAGAGAATATTATAATGTGGCAGGGCAATTAAAGCTAGTACCCATTAATTTGTGACAAATTATTTTCAAAAAGCTTACCAAAGAACACAAAATTCCAGAACAGAACATAAAAAGCAGTGAATTCTAAATTAGTCTTTGAAAGTCTGTTTTAGGAATTCTCTCTCTTGTCCCTTCAATGATATAGTTCTTAGTGGTGTCTAGTCCTTGCTTGACTAATGTTGCAGTAATCCATTTCAATGGAATGAAATGGCTTCAATGGAAAAAACATAAATCCCCATAGAAGCTGCGGTTCTGTGCTTTACAGGCTTATAGATGGAATCCTTTCTGTACACACGTAACTAAACAAAATATAAGTTCTATATACAAGTCAGACAAAAACTATATTCCTCATTATCCATTAGTATATTGACACATTAGCATAGTTGCAGATTAGCACAAGTATTGAATTAGTAACTTTCTGCCTCTTTCCAGCTAGGCTTGCTCCATATAAATGTAGAGCCTTTAAAATGGATTATCGCCTCCCAGTGGCAAAAAACCAAGCATTGCAACTCATGTACATACATTGAAACCCTTATGGTGACCATGCAGGTTACAAATACCTCCCTTTAGAAGGTGACTATGCCAAAATAATGTTTAGTTTAAAAGTTAAAGGGTTTGACAATTTGCTCTGGCCCTCTCCACTTCTCTGCCAGCTTTGCAGTAAAACTCACATTGGCACGAGATAAGGCACGAGATGAGTCCTTACCCAAACTCTATCACTCTTGAAGGCTCATGTTTAATCTCTGGCATTTGGCTTTTTTAAGCTGGGCCTTCTCAACATTCGCCCAAACCTGAAGGTAAAGTTCTTGTTAACTTTGTACCACCTTATAAGCACCATGGTTTGGAAATGGTCCCTTTAGTTTTCTTCCCAGTGTTATTTTGGTTAGTGTGAAACCAGTGCTTACATGCCAGGCAGAATTTATGTCAAGACGAACTTCAGGTAACCACATTAACAAACCTTAATTAACAAGCAAGGTTGATCTAGAGATGATAGGCTGTAGCCTATCTAAGAGACCAAGTATAAGAGATTGGATGTAAACTGAGCTCCTCAATTAGAGGCAAAATACCTAGGAATACCACAATGTGTGAATGAGGATGCTGGCTTGTTGCGGTACTTAAGCAGTCCAGTTCAACCCATTTACTGCAATAGTCTATTATTACAACAAGATGCTTTTTCTGCTGTGGGCCTTTGGGTCTATGGGTAAAGTACCCATGATATATATTCCATAGATGTCCTCTGGTTCAAATACTGGTGTGGATTGCATTAGGCCAGATCATTTTGACAAATGATGTTTGTCTGCCCTTGATGCTTGTTAGGCACCAACAAGAACAGAATGCGATGTTTATACACAAATCAAATTCTATCTGGGTGCTGGTTTTCCCTCTGGCCTCACTCTCTGGCAGTTTAAGTCTGCCTCATGATATTTAGCAATGTCTGACCAATCAATGGGTAGGTCCAAATGATGGGTAGATGCAGCCTGATGCGTGACCACCTCTTGTTCATTAGTGATGTCAGAACAATCAATGGGTAGTTCCAACTAATGAGTGGCTACAGCCATATATGTGGCCTGTGAAATGCATGAGTATCAGGCACAACTTTACGATTTCCTTTTTGGTATCGGACCATGAAGTCAAATCTTTGCAATTGAATAGCCCCTCTTGAGGGCTTAGGATGATTGAATGCCATTGCAATTGCAGTGGGGTCTTTAAATATCTTAAAGTTTCACCCTTCCAAATATACATTTCATTTTTTGCCTGCCCACACTATTGCCAGGTATTATTTCTCAGAAGTGGAATAATTGCCTTCAGAACCCCGCAAGAGCCTGGAAACATTGGCAACTACGCACTCTATTCCATCCACCTCCTGCGAAAGTGATGTCCCCAGCGCAGCCAAAAGTACAGATCGCTAGCATCAACCTGTACGTGGAAAGTTTTCATGAAATCAGGAGGACTGGTGATGTCACTGAAGCTTGCTTAATGTCCTTGAATGTGTCATTACACTGCTACATCCATATCCAGGTAGCCATATTCAGAATATCTGCTCAATGGGCAAAATGTGCCATTCCTAAAAAACGGCTGGTGTTGCTTCATGGACAACATTCGCTTCTTAATTTTGCCAAGACAATTTTCATAAGCCTCTGGAACATGGCAGCATATTTTATAGTCCAAATGATAAAACTGTATATAACCAATTCCATAGCGAGTTGTAAAAGCTGTTTTTGGATGCTCTCTGGTTCTAGTTGTAATTAACAGTACCCACTTTTGAGATCTAATATGATGAATATAATAGCTTTATGCAATACACTAAAATCTATTAAATTTCAGTCAGTGAGTGACAATCAAGATGGGTTGTAGAATTTACTTTACGAAAGTCTACACAGAATCTTGTACCCTAACTTTCTTGGATACCAACACTATGAGGCCCACAGAGATGTTGAAGGCCTAATTATATATTTTTAAGCATGGCATTAACTTTCTTTTTGGTGATTTGTTGCTCTTCCATTTACATTCTGTAAGAATTATGTCTTATGGGTAGCTTATCTGTAGTGGGTAAATGATGAATGACAGTGGTGGTATGCCCCAGTCCAGTTGTGCATACTGTTGGCCAACAAACTACTAGTTTATGCATGAGCTTTGTCCACCAGACTGCTCCTGAGGTTCTTCTGCCATTTCCATACAATTCATAAAATTCTAAAACAGTACATGAAAAACGTAGTGAACTCGAAATGAGCCTTTAAAAGTCTGACTTTGAAAGTCTTACTTTGAAAGTCTTACTTGTGTTTCTTGTCCCTTCAACAGTACAACAGAACATATGAAGTGACCCTCACCAGTCGATGGGGTAGTCCTCAATGGTCTTTACTCCTTACTTGACTAATGTTGCAGTAATCCACTGCTTCAAAGTAGCATGACTGCCAGAGAGCACAAGTGTTAGATCAACAGCTATTTTCCTCCTTCCTGCTTGACATCTTCACTATAAATATAGAGCCTTCAATGCAACTCATATACATACAATGAAACCTTAATGGTGACCCTGCAGGTTACAGGTTGACACAGATTGAGGAGAAGGGATGTGCACTGATTCTTACCTTGAATCTGGCTTGGGTAAGGTTTTTTTTGTGTGTGTGTCTTAGCAGCATCAGTAAAGCACCCAGTGACACAATGCCAAACCCTGAACTTTTAACGAGAGAGTTAAATGGATTTTTCTGGATCTGGAAGAAAAAGGAAGCCATACTTTAGCTTTTATCTCATTTCATGCAATTACACAGTGGGATTGATATTATTAGAAAATAAGCTTTAATATAAGGCTTTGCAATATGTAAAATTGTGGGCTAAAACTAATTCTACATTTTCCTTTATTTGGCTTATGCTTAAATTTCGTTTACTTCATAGGGTTTGAAAATGGGCCGACACTGCTTTCAGTGATTCATAAAAGAAGTGATTCATTAAATTTTGGTTTGTATAACTAGACCACCGCATCTAAAGGCAAATTGAGTGAAAACAATAACACTGCATACTATATCAAAGCTATACCAGACCGATCATTTTAAGTGAGAGAATTGCATATTCAGTGTTTTTTCCTGAGCATTTGCTGTTAAACGGATTGTTAACCATAAACACAGAATATTACCTGGTGATTTACTGCATCTGAAGGGCAGTGGATTTAGCTTGTAAGACACTCTGGCATCATTTTCAGCAAGACTGCTGACACCTTTCTTTCTTCTCCCTTTTGTCTTTTCACTCTGTCTGTCCTGTTTGTAAAGACAAATGGCAGAGAGGTCGAAATGTCTCGGCAGCGAAATGCAGCTAGTGTAACAACACCCTACTCTGTTTGTAAGAGAGTACGCAGGAGTATACAGGGTTTTGTGGCTGGATAATCAGAGACCGCTGGTCCTCCTTTTCAGTGCATACTCAATGGAGCTTGATGATTTATTGGCACATTTCATTTAGCCCAGTGTGTAAGCTGCGGTGTCCTGTAAGCCAGGCCCACTCTCTGCTCAGATAGGCACCTCAGCACAGGATTTACGGGGCTTTCTTCATATTGGACTTAGAATCCGAGACATGAGATGAATTCACACGCATGCGTCGAAAGGATTCGAGTGGTTCCTCGAAGAGATGCCAGCCAGGCACTAACACCATGGACACGCATCATGGGTAATTTACGACAATGGTTTTTCCCGTTTGAATTCCTGAATCCTCCTCCCTTGTTGTGAATCTTCACATGCAAATGCCCACGAGGGAGTTGTTTTAGGTTTAAATGTATTAACTGGAGTAAATATTAAAGAAAACCTGTGTGAGAAACTAGTGACGTATTCACGTTTGTAAACCATTTTATCAAACCCATATCATAAGTATAATAATACATTTGTATTATTAAAAACGTTCAGGAGGTATGTGGAAATTATGTAGATTTCTGAATGTTATCTTGTATTTGTTAGTACCATCCATTATACATGAACTGCAGTTTCAACATGCTGTATGGTGGTCTTATGTCTAATTTATTGAAGTGTCTTTTGTAAGATCTTGAATTGGTACATTCAACTTAACTTGTTATCAACTCTGATCAGTAAGAAGAAGCAGCCAAGTAAAAAATATAGTTGAAACAATTTAAACATCCAAATCCCTTTTGCCTTCTGAATGATTTCTTCTAAACATGTGCCAGTTCTATATCAATTCTATATCAACCACCAGAGCTGGTTGTATAATCGGGAAATATTTTCAAATCTACTTTGTGCATTTAATGCAAAATGTCAGTCAGTATGACATCCTAAACCATACATCAAGTGATTTAGGAGTGACAGTGGTCAAATAATCCTTGCATCCTTATTTAACTGAAAGGTTAAATAATAGAGGTTTCATTTACACTTGCATTAACATGCGATCAGTATCTGAATATCATCATCTTGATCATGAACGTGGCGATCTTGCCCTTTGTGTTTATACCCGGTATTTATATGTGTTCTCATTGTCTGCATTCTGTACTCATTGTGATCAGATCTCATTCTCCTACATAATATGCAAATAAGCTAGCTAGGTAAAGTGTGGGACATCAACGTGGCAGGAGTGGGATCGTCAGAGATTATTTAGTTGTACGGCATATACTACTAAGTTTTCCTCTGCCGAGGAAGGGCTTGTCTTATTCAACATAAACAACGACAAGACGTTCATGCAGCAGTAGCGTTAGGAACTATTGTAATTGCTACTACAGTGAATTACTCACTATGGATGAAGGAAATTCGGGATTTCCACCAGGAATAAGAGTTTCATGGATAAGAGATCCATCTTTTCGTGAATTTTTCTGGAATAATTTGATGAAGTTGTATACTGTGGGTGGTTACTTTGTCTCTAATGAAACCTGATGAGAATAGATTGTACAGATTGTGTTTACACCTGCCTGAGATCCGATCACAGTGTGAGACTATCTCTGGAGGTACCTCTGATCCACTTACATTCTGATCGCATTGCATGCTGTATACATACTTTAAAAATAAAAAAATTCTATCCAATCATGATGAAAGCACAGAAAATGCATGTTAATGCAAAGTTTAAATGGGGCCAGAGACTCCATACATCTGGAGGATTAAATACTCTGTCCACTAGGCCTGCCGCAGAGCTGAAACATCTCCAGCACTGGAATATCTTCTCCAACCATCTCCTGATTTTGCACAACGAGGTAAACAGTAAAGATGACACTGGTTGAGGAGGCGATGATAATGTGTGTCTTAAGAAAACGACAGAACCAGCGGCGCCAACGTATCAGGCCATTAAACCAATCTCGTCGCGAAAACAGAGAGTATATTTCTCTCGTCCTACCGATCGGCGCGTTGCTTCACTATACTGCCCCTGCCGTTTACGCTGGTACTGCACCACATGCATGTATTGAGTTATTTTTTTGGGACGTGCACAATTGACGTGCTGAATGAACACAGGATATGTATGGCAGCCATCTTGCGTATCCATCCGCGTAGTTAACAGCAAGTATAACCCTGGCCTAATTCTCCTCCACCTCCCTATCTTAGCCACCCCCCCCCCCCCAAACACACACACACACACTAATCTCTGCTTCCAATTGCTGGTGCATATCTGGCATTCCATACCTGTTAAAAGGAAGGAGGGGGGAAGTCAGTGCTGGCTCCGACTGATCAGCGATTAGCAATGATAGGGGGAGTTGCTTTGAATCCACTCACACGCCTTTCATGTGGCCCGAGCGCTTGACATTTGTCAGCTGACCCCTATGACTGTGTCTTTCAGTGTGCTGACTCTTTAACAACCTCAGATAAGGTAGACAAGCAGGGGGACACGCACTTAAGTCCAGTAAGGAAGTTTTCTCAGATGTATTTAGGTGTCCAGGTGGAATTTATATCAAATAGCGTGTAGAGGAGCTTACCTGATGGGCCAGCAGGCATGGACATGGGATAAATCTCAAATTATGCTGTCAGCACTTTGTGAGATGGCTGATGTTTGAAGGTATAGTGGGGTTATGGAGTGTACAGCCAAGGCCAAAGACAAACGGTTTCATATGTTTAAAGTAAATTGAGTCAATAGTCACAAAAGGCTCTGGAGGCTGAACAGAACTTTCTCGTCAGTGTGATTACTTTATTTTCTGACAGCTAAATCGGCGCACTCTGTTGACTTGAGCAATTATTGGCTTTTATTACAAATAGTACTTAACTCCTTTTGTACCTTTACTGATGGATTCCAACCGCTGACATGTTCGGAGGGTATCATTTAACTCCTCTGCAGAAGACGTGACACCATTTTGGAGACTTATGAAAGCACAAGCTTGAGCTGCTTTGGTTTTCCTATGGTCACTGGGGATGGGAAAGCTCTCGAGAAGCCCTACCCTGCTTTCTTCATGCACATTCCTGCATTGAAAAGAGTACAAAGGAGAGGCCTGAGAATTGTTGGACAAAAGTCCACGTAGACACACACAGTCAACCTTCTCATTCAAATCCGCCAATCCAAATTCACTTCTCAACAATAGCAGCAGAATGTTTTTTGTTTTTTTTGTTTTTTTCATTATGGTGACTCGTGAATTTTCCTTTTTGAGCTCCCCACGTCATTTTGCATGAGAACGCTACATGCCTTTGGTGGTGTAATCAGGGGTTGATTAAGACATGTGAGTAAGTAAGTGAGTCTTACTCCAAAGCAAATAAGGCTAAGGACTATGTCTGTGCATCCGATATAAATTTATTTGCGTCTTATTTGCAATTTATGTTTTTTTAATAGTTTGTGACAAGAACAATCTAATGGGCTTAAGTGATGATTTTGTTCAGTTAGTCAGGCTAATGCTGTTGCTGTGGCGAAAGGAGCTCAGATGAAATCATGACAAAAACCCAAAAGGGAAGAATGCTGATATATTTCTTTGTTGTCACTTCAAAAACACTCTGCCCTCTAAAAAGGGGGGGGAAACAAAACATAAAGGGAACAATAGAGGCGTTGCTAGGCTCCAAACTCTCCTGGAAAAGCAATCTTGTTTTGTTTTGCGGCTTTCGCTTCTTTGCAGAATGCGTCTTTGAGATGCTCCTCTGTGTGGATGTCCGTCATTTGAGGTGAAGTGTGTGTGTGTGTATGTGTGTGTGTGTGTGTTGGTGGGGTTCCGGTGTGTGTGAGCTGTCAGAGTGCCTGTTTGCCCCTGGGATGAGGAAAAGCCCCCTGTGGCATGGAGGCCGGAGCGGAATGTGCCTCCTAAGGAGAGACTCCAAAGCCACAAAGTGACAAGCTCACGGCAGGAATGTTGGGGTCAGGCTCATCACACTCTTAGACATCCACCCCGCTCTTCCTAGGCTCACTCTGCTGCCTTCCACACTCCCTTTTTTTTCTTTCTCTTGTCAAAGACACAAACTCGAGGTTGGGAGGATGTTCAGACCTTGAGAGACTCACACCGTGATAACAGGCTGACTATTACTCTGTTACCACATGACAGCAGAATATATTGCATCCCTCTTTTGCAACTCCTTGTTGACCAGTCTGGGCTGATGTCATCCTGTACAGATAGGCTTGCTTTGCTCATCGAAAGCCCATAGCCCATTTGGTGATTGATCTTCCAATGGGGACTAATGAATTGAGTGTCAGGGTCACCTAAAAGGCAAATGGAAAAGCAAAGCACAGACTTTAAAGACAAGCTGACCTTTTTTTACCTTGTTAGCTCATGTCCTTGATCAGATTGTGCACGATTCATCTGTACTAATCACTTAAAAGACAGAATTCTTCTTTGTCCTTAATCTTTCACAAAAGTGCAGAGACTTTCTCCTGCCTCTAAACGGCCTCTGATTTTTTATTATGTCACAAGCCAATCAAATCCCGATGGATAAAACAAAAGTCCCGCCCGCCCAAATATGCCATTTCACTCAGAAATACGCCACGTTGAAGAAAAGAAATGTTTCATGTTGTCTTTAATGGAATTGGTTATGGTCTGTAGTGGATTCTGCATTTTCTGTTTGTTCTCTTTGTTTCGGGATATCTTCGTTTTTGCATCAGTTAGGATTTATCAATATATTACAGATTTTTCTAACCTCCACTTATATTTTACTCTATTAGCCAGTCGTCCATTGCCATCTTAATGGTCTTCTGTTACATTATGCTACAAACAGCCATATTAGTAACGCTTCAGTTGAAGGCCTTTTGTGTAATGGATATAGAGCTGACATCATTACAAGTCATCATCATTATTAATGATTTATCTGACTCCGCACCAAATGATGTGTCAGAGTTAAAGGGTGATAAACAACCTTCCCACACACGTCTCATAAATATACTACAGGATTATCCAAATATGATAACTTCAAAAGTTTGACATGCCGCAGAGCCGGGTTTTATTTCCTCTCCTTTGCGCTATCATAGTGTTTAGTGAAATCGGAGCTCAAAAGGAAGCTGAAGAGGTGAGCCTTAGAAGCAGCTTTGTTTCTTATGGAAAAGGGAAGAGCTTGCTTGGCTTCATGGCTTAAGCCGCCCCCCCTTGCATCTCAGCCCGTCTGGGGCGGAAATGGAAGAGGTGGCCAATATTATGCATTACCCAGGCAACTGGTCCGAGTCGTCAGTTTCAATTTTGGTGGTGAAGGGCACGGTCCAGTGGTGGTGCAAGAAAGGGCCCTAATCTGGAAGGAGGGCTGGGGCGGTTATTGCATTCCCCCTGAACATCCACCCTCCACTCCTCCTCTCTTATTCTTTTTCTCTTCTCTCCTTCTTCATCCTTCTCCAAAGAGAAGACAAATAGGTTTACATGCAAGCAGTCACTGGGGGCTAAGAGGCCTCCGGGACTGATGTTTTGGACGACTGATGGTTATCTGAAGAGTTGCAGTGTGCTTGACAAAGTGCTTATTTTCCTCTCCCTCTCTTTCTCTTTACTCCTCTCCCTCCCTTGATAGTTCCTCCGAGGGAACCGCAGGTGACGTGCCGATCAAACACGTACCCCAAAGGCTTCTACTGCAGTTGGCACCTCCAGCATCCCACATACGTCCCCACGGAGTTTGAAGTCGACGTCCAGTAAGATACTTTGTCACTTTTTTTTTATACATCCTTCCCCCTCACTTTTCTATTTCTGCCTACTGTCTCAATCTTCATCTGTCACCCTTTCTCCATCTTGCTGTCTGTCTGTCTCTTTCTGTCTCTGTCATGTGGTGTCTGGCCTTCTTTAAGAAAAGCGGACTGCCTGAATCAGTGATCTATGCAGTCGGCTTCTCTCTGGCGAGAGCTGATTAGGCCTGTCTGACTGGGAGAACAGGAACTCAGATACTCAACCCAAAACCCCTGTGGGATACTACCAGACATGGACTAGAGCTCTCTCTCCCTTCTCTGCCCCTTCACTCACTTTTCACTCACTCTCTTTCTCATTTTCTCTCTATATCATTTCTTTGTTTCCCTATTCTCTCTCTCTGTATCTTCTCTGTTCCTCTGCTATTCACTTTTTCTCTTGGAGACTGTATCTGTCTCTCTGTCTCTCTCTTGCTATCTGTCTCTAAGTAGCTTGAAAAAAAAAGTGCCAGGGTGGAGAAAGCGAAAAACTTGTCGTTAATTACTGAAACCTACGCGCTGCAGTGTAAGCCCCAGAGAGGCCTCTATGGAGCCAGCCTAGATGTCACGGCCCCGCGTCGTGCCAAAGAGCTGCCTTTCCGGGATCGTTTTGTACTGATCACAAATGTCAGTAGGCAATTTCACAGCAGGCAGCTCCTCATTAATTTTCTACAGCCAATATGTCACATTTGAATAATCGTTTCTGTGCTTGCACTGCTTTCTGAACTTGCTAGTGTGACTTTAAAGTCATGGATTAAAAATTAGGGAACCTTGGAACCTAGGTCCTTAATTAGGGAACAATGGCCTTTATTAACATGTCCTATTAACAAATAAGAAAATAATTATTTAAAACATTAAAATGGTGTGGCGCCTAATTTTCAGTTTATTGTAGCACTGTATGGGATTAGAAACTGAAGCAACAACTCCTGAGGTAACACGATGAAGGCCAGGTGGAAGTCACTTTTGGGGATTGAGCGTTTTTGCCAGTCCTCTTGCTCCAGGGAAAGGAACTGATATCAGAGGAACTGTAACGATACCGTAATGGCACCTAGGCTTTCTAGCAGATGGCACCCTGGGGGCAGACTCCTGGCAGTCTCCCACTCAGCAAATCTATTCTTGTCTTCTGCGTTGTTAAAAAAACATCCCATTGGTACAAAATGAGCTGAGGTTTAATGTGTGGAAGAACACTTAGGATGGTCTGATAATAATTATCAGACAAATGATAATAGTATGACCTAAAACCATGACCAGGAAGTGACAAAATAGCATCATGATGAATGCAGAATTGTACATTTTACACTTTAATAAATGTGTTTCTTGAAGTACTAGAAACTTAATTTCCTAAAGTCAGTTGCAGTGATTCCTGTCTTTACTCCTCTCTATTTTACATGTTGCTTATACCACAGCACTTTAGAATTCTCAGTTCTGATTGGTCAGAAGGTGACAAGTAGTGCCAGCTGCATGATAAATCACAAGTATATATTAATGAGCTTGTTCTAATACGTTATTTATTCAAATTAAACAAAAAAGATCAACTTTGAAATGCTTTTCTCCATGTCCAATTTTACCATAAATGGAAATATGCAGTTTATTTTTAAGAAGTAAAAATAATTTAATAATTTTCCTATAATTGCACAGCAGGTTGTGCTTCATTCTTTACTTAATAACTGAAAATAAGTGGTGAAGATGACAAAATCACCAAAACTGATGACCAAATTGTGTTCTTTACTTTAATTTGTTCTCATTCCAGGCACAACCAGAAGTCCCTAGAAGTGAAGAGGGATGACGTCCATAAGAACCGGTGCCATGTGAAGTTCCCCGAACTCTTTTCCAGCTTTCCTTACCGGGTCAACGTCACAGCAATCAATGCGCTCGGCAGAGCGTCCACAGCCACAAGCTTTGAGGAGTCAAACATGGGTACTGCCTTGTTTCTCTCCTTCCAGTCTTCCCATGCCATTCTTATTTTGCAAGGCTATTATAGAATTATTAGCCTTTTTTATTTAATTTCAGTTCTGCACTTCCACAGTTTTTTGCAGTTTATGCAGTTCTCCTGCTTCACATGCGCAAAAATAGAAAGCTCTTAAGCCTGCATTTACATTAAGCACATTCAAAGATGACGCAAAGAAAGTGGCTGCAAAAGTTTTCATGAAGTACTAAATACCTAAAAATAAATTTTATGGACCATAAAACTGTTTTGATGGATGAAGTGCTGTGTGGGTTTGACCAAATGAATACACTCAGCCTATAAACATCAACATAAACAGTTCTCGTTTAAACACAACCCTCCCTTTGCCAGGCAGCTGGAGGAAGACCGTTGCTGTCTACGGCCATCCATGTCAATTACTCAAATCGTGTTTGGCATCTCGGGCTGTGTTTCATGCTCGGTCTGAGAATAGCCCTGTAATCATTTAGTGGGGGCAAGAGAATGGAAGTGTACAAAACATCTGGCTCGTATAGTCAGACACATGGATATCTTGGAACCGCCGAAATGTTCTCCTCATCGAGCCGGGAGATGCCACGCGGTAACTCTGCACTGGGAATGAAGGGAATATCTGGTCTCTGTGAGGAGAAGAAAAAAAAATCCAATAAGGACAGAAAAAATAGCAGAGGCTCCCAGGAACTAAATGAAGTGTTTACATGCATGGCTGCATGCATACTTGATAGTAATAAAAATGCTAATGCCATCTGGATTACTGGATTAACTGCAGCAATGTTTGCCTCCCAGTGATAGTGATGATTTATGGGGCAAGGAAGGCCCCCGTTTTAAACGGGCCACAGCAAATTTGATTTGATACGAAAAGTGAGTTACGATTAGCGTACGTTTCGGAAGCACTTATGTAACACATTCATGACCCTGCAATCAGATGGTCTGAGAATGGAGAAAAAAATGATTGCAGTGGGTTAAACTGTAAGTATGGTAGCTTTGTAATATAAAAGTTTGCAGTCTTTCTGCCACACTGTTTACATCCTTATCAGCGAAAGAAAAACTGCTTTAACTTGTTGCCTTTATGTTCCATTACACAGCCGTGCTGCTTCGTGTTTGCCCTGTTAGGTCAGTCATGCATTCATTCAGTTTTTGTGTACAGGGCAGCGGCGCCTCCCCTCTTTCCATTAAAGCTTGAGAGAGGCCAAAAGGAAGCTAGTCATGTGTTTGTCCCAGAATCGGTTTAAACAACATCCACACAGTGTTTCGGAGTCGTAAAAAACAGTGTTTCACCCATGCCAGGTCAGGAGTCTGTGTATAAATCTAAGCCAACTGTGTGCACCATGAATACTTAAGACACAGGAGAGGGAGGAGGGATGGCTGGAGCTTACCCCCACGGTTCAGGGCATCTCTTTGTCCTTGTGTGTGTCTCTGTGTGTGTGAAGCTAAACCGCAGAGCAAACACTCTGAACCTCAGTCGCTACAGGGAGGGAGGAAGAGAATGACCATGCTGTTGCACTCTGCCCATTTCTCATAAACCCCGGCTCAATGGGGCAGCCCAGAAAAAGATCTCTGTGCATTCAGAGATGTTTTTGCCCTAAAGACTTTCTCCAGACGTGTTGCAATGCGGTTGCCCACAAAGATGTGTGTATTATGTCAAACAGATTTTCCGCTCAGCGGGAAGAGGGACACTTAGACGCCATTGTCTTGTGCATATTTCCCCTTTTATAATAGAGTGCCTTTCTGTTGCTGTTTGTTTGCACTAATCCCTAGTGGTAGCAGTGCTGTCCCAAACTCTATGATAAGGACTTGGTATGGCTCCTCGACACAAGCTCTGATCATGTCCTTTTTTGATCCACAGTGAAACCAGATCCTCCAGAGAAGGTGGTGGCCAGACCCATTCCCAACAACGCACGTCGGCTTGAGGTGACCTGGAACAGCCCGTCCACATGGCCGGACATCGATTCCTTCCCTCTCAAGTACTTCCTGCGCTACCGTCCGCTGATCAGAGACCAGTGGCAGCATGTAAGAGCAGTTTTCTTCTGTCTCTCTAACATATACTCGCTATTGCTTTACCATTCCATTACTGATCATGCACTGGTGTTGGGTTGGGACCATCTTATATCCATTGCACTTCTTAATTTCTCATTTTGGCTTCTGTGATCATCCTGAGTTCACATACTGGTCAACGCACTGTGGATTGTTCACATGGTCACATTTTCCAGTCACTGCTCGAGATGCTGTGCACCAGATGGCTTGACAAAACTCCTTGAGTCTGTAATCCCGCCTTCAAAAGCTCGGAAGAACCGATTGGCCCATCTAGAAGTTAGTCAAAGGCCGCAGAGCAATCAGAGCCTGCGGGATTTACAGTAGAGGTCTCAGCTGGCGCTTTCTTATTTCCAGACTGAAGGGAAAGCACAATGAGCAGAGTGTTTCTTACTGACAGAACCTTGCTGGGATTATAGGAATTTAATGATAGGAAGATTTGTTAGGTAGCAGGTGTGCACATATTCCACATTTCGCCGAGTGGATCACACAGGTGACATTTAGGAATCGACAGTAAACAAGACTGAAATTGGTAGGATTACAGTAGAGGATTTGAAATGCATCACCACCCATGGGTGATAAAGGGTTATAAAATCTGGATCTTGCACCTGCTTCCATGATAATCTCTTAGGTTTTCTCTGTGGAAGTAACTGATAATTGGTTTCTCCATATCCACTAAGCTTACAAATGAAATACGGGATGACTTTGACAGATTTGGGTTTTTTTGAGTCCTGTGTTGCCTGAAGGCATCCCGTACAATGATTTTCCAACTGTCATGAACTGAGCCATGCAGCCATGGCATGTTAAAACGACATTTAAGACATGTTCATGTTGTGCAGGCCAGTCACTGACGCCAAATCTTCTTCTTATGGCAATGTTTACTGATTATGATTATTTAACCCTCTGAAGTCGCAGTTATCGCCAGCAATAACAAGACACCTGTTGTCATTTTCAATTATTTCTCACTCATAGCTGTGTCGAAAGTGATTCCAACTTTCAATCGATACCACATTTGTGTTTGTAAGTAGACTAGAAGTTATTTTATTACAATTTGAATGTGGTGAAAATATATTGTTGTGCGAACTTCTTGTTTTGCCAAAAAGAAAAACATCCTTTACATTTTTGCTGGGTTTCTGTCATTTTTTGACATGAAAAAGGTACAAATTAGATTTTTTGGGGAATTTATTCACAGATGTTCAATTAATGGTTTTACATATCTACATCATTTCAATTACAATGTTTTTATATGTTCCTTAGTAAATACATGTATAAAATTTCTAAAATGCAATAAAATCAATCCAAATCCTCTTTCAATTTTTGGATGCTGGTGGCTACACAGTTCATATAATTGACAAAAAATGTTAATCAGATTTATAGCTACATTTGTGCTGGAAAAAATGATACCAGGGTAAAGAGTGTTTTGGGGTATTTAAAAAGGGAAAAGGTGAGTATATAGATCAATAAATCTAGAGGTCTAAAAACTTGAATGGGTTAATACCAAACTTCACTTGACAACTCCCCTTTACTTATTTCACATCTCCTGCTAAGTGCTATGTTTGTTTTGGTGAATCGATTCCATTCCCTTAATGTTTATTTATTGAGGTGGATTTTGGGATTCAGGTGGGGTATAACAAGTGTGTAGGGGGGAATCAATTTGTCAGAATCTATCAAAATAAAAAAAAATGTATTACATATATACAGCTATATATGCAAATATTATTTTTTTCCAGGTTGATCTTGGCCTATAGGTGGGGCCACAGCATAAACAAGCCATCATGCAGTTAATGTCTGTGTAGGAATCGATCCATAAAGTGAGCAGAGCTGAGCCCAGTGGTTGTGAAATTTTCCCCATCTGTGAATCTTTTCTACTGATTAGCACCATTTTCATGAATTAACCTCACTGGATTTGGTACAGACTCCTCAAACTCATAAGCCTCCAACCACTCAATCACTCCTGTAACATCAGCCAACTAGAATCAATATAGTCCTCCTGAGACAAAGGTTTTTTTTTTGGTTTTTTTGACAAAAAAACGTGTTAAACAAAACGTGATTCACATGCACACACGTTTCTTTATTTAACAGTGAAGTTCATTCTTAAAGAAAAGCTTCACAGCATTCACACAGAGGCCTATTCAAGTATCGACCTCTGCAACTGTGAGTCAAACCCAACACAGTGTATCAGTAAAAAGAAAGCTAATTCTCTTCTTCTTCACATTAAGTTGGACACCTTGTCCGTTTTGTAGAGGCCCACGTTTCAGCTGTGCTTCACATGTGCAAACACTCACTGTATCATTGTAAGAGGGCTTTGGAGAGAATGTAGGAGATGAAAGAAGCAGGTTGGAGTGTAGGAAGCCATCCATTCTGTTGAGGAATGGAGGAATGAGTCAGACGTTGCTGACGGATAGACGGTTGGGACTCACGGTGCTGCCCGCGTGCACGTTCAAAGGTGAAAATATGCGATGGAGAGCAGTTCAGTGAAGTTGATTGGTCGTGTGTGGCTAACATGTGCTACGCTGTGCGCTGCCATATCCACTATTGTGGATGCAGTGTTATATTCGTTGGATTTGAATATGAAGGATTAAAACACATGCTGGGCACCTTGACTTCCTGTAGTTTTATATTTAAGACTAAAGGCATATTTACACCAAGAAATGAGATTTAAAATTAACGCATGCATTTGAGCGTCTTCATATCGAGGCTGCCGCTGCCGTAATGATATTATGAGTCATTTTATTTTTCGGAGCTGTCTCGATTTCTGCAGTGAAAACCTCATCAACCAATAAGATATTGACTTGTAGTCACGTGATGTCCACCTGTTAAAACATAGCAGCCAAGCAGTTTATAATTCATGTCAAAAATGGCAAAAAGTTGTACATGATAAACAGCATATAACACCCACAGTTTATGGGTTCACATCATTTCAGCTCCATTATTAATTCAATTGAGAAAAATAAAGATTTAAAGATTGTTCAGCGTTTGCAGTAGTGCTTTAAACTATTTACAATCGCCTGCTGCTTATGTTGTGCAAAGTTTTCAGACGATGGCGAGTTTTCAGATGACATTGAACTCGATGTGAATGGTAGTGATTCACGATAAATATTTTGTTAATATTCACTTTAGTGATGTTTAGTCACATTGTGTTCAGCGTGAACAGGCCTTAAATTAGGCTGTTACCAGATAGAGCCCTTTAAAACATTGAAAGATGCTGGAAGACTAAAAGACCAATTACCAAAAGACCAATAAAGAACGTAGCGCAGTGTAGATAAAACAATGTATCTTGCAGAGAAATCACATTTAAATTCTAATTAGAAAATATCAAACACTGTATCGACTATGTCTAGTAAGAATGTGTTCTGTGATTTAGTTTTTTGCTCCCGATCCTCAAACCATCAGTGAGATATAACGAAGTACAGTATAACCGCCTCATGCATTCTCCACATTGGCATTTCTATAATGGTTGAATAGACGTGTGATTTTTGCAGTATTGTTGAGATGAATGACTGCAGTGGGAAACTCAATAGATCCCTGTTCAGGCTCAATTGTCATTGATTGTCTGGAGGTAGGAATGAGGAGAAATCCGCTGCCACAGAGCCTTGACAAGCTCCAACATGTAGCACGGGGGCTTTAAAGATAACCACGACATACTTTAAGTTCACTGTCTGACAGCTGCTTGAGCTTTGTGCTTCAGTACAAATAAATTGTTATGCATATTTCCATGTTGATAGATTAGATGGTGCAATTATTACTTTTTGAATTGTCCATCTATTCATTTCTAAATGAAAAAAGAAAGAAAAAAAAAGGAATTGTGTGGGCTATTTGCCCTATTTGAGTTATTGAGGTGTGAAATTCATGTTCTTTTTTTCTTTCTTTTTTTCGCTGGACGACGTGAATGCTGAGCGTTACCTTTTCTTCTGAGGAGAAAAGGAGAAGCGAGTGATAGATTGAGAGTGGTGGGAGAGAAGCGAAAAAGCCTCGAGACGGCTGTGAAATGGCCGCATGTGTTTCACGCTTTGCTTTTTTGTCTAATAAAAGCAGCAGGCTGGAGGACGGCCGGAGCGAGCAGACGGGAGGAGGGTGCGAAAAACGAATGGAGCAGGCCATTTTTCTTTCGCCTCCTTTTCATTTCCAGAAACGACACCTTTAAACTCGGGCCTTAACGAGCCACGGCACTGCCACTCGCCTAAATGAGAAACGACTCGGCCAGCCAAAAGGTTCTGGGATTGTAGGCATAGCAAAGCAAATCTGGCCTAAAAGGGCTTGGGCTTCTTAGTTCGGCTCCCAAAGGCGTATCCCATTACGCCTATGTGACTGATCAGTGTTCAGTCGGATGTTTTATTTTAAACAAATCACACTGATGGCTGAGGTTTAAAAGGCTGTATCTGATGCTAGAATCGGCTCAAGGAGACTTGCAGGAATCACATGGATTTTGAATATTTTATGGTGGTCTGTAATAATCATCATGAGTTCTCCCTCGGTTCTAGCTCGTACATAGAAGTAGATTATTCTGAGACTGTTCTGGTTTTACATGAGATTTTTTTTTTTTACGTCACCAGCTTTAGCTGTGCAACAAAAAATGCTTTGTAGCTATAATTGTTGAAATAACACCTAAAAAGTTCACTACTGTTATATTCAAATTGCTGTTTTTGTGAAGAGGGAGTATGGGGATGCAGAGGCTCAAGTATCAATGCACTCGCAAAAATATATTGATGATCTGACCATGTTTCATAGTTAGCATTAGCCATTAGACAGTTCACAGCTGTGGTATCACTTTTCAGTCGCCATCCATTTTGGCACTGATGCTGTCAGTGAGTCATAATGCAGTGGGCATTGGGAATTGTGCTCTTGTTCCGTGTGTGTGTGTGTGTGTGTGTGTGTGTGTGGCTTTGTTGTTTGTCGATTTGTGTATGCAAGGCAAGAATGATCGGCTGTAGCCATATGTGCGTGTACATATGGATGAGCGTGAGATGTATAAGTCTCTTAACCCTATGCCGTGTCACGCATTGGCACATTCCGAAGTCCGTTTTATTTGTCCAGGCCAGTGAATGGGATACTATCGCTAAAGCTAGAGCTCTTCCATATCAGTCCCTGTGGCCTTGGGTAGCATTCCCCACCTCATTTATCGATCTCATCAGAATGCAGCGCCTGTGGCTCCAGGGTGTGTTCCCTCTGCCCTTATATTCTGACACACACACACACACACACATACACTCACTTACACAAGACTTCCATACACACAGAGGCAATTTCTCTGGTTCCTTTAATTGAATTTTTTTTGTGTGTGGGGGGGGTTAATTGGTTAATTGCGGAGATCTGCCCTGAAGAAGTGACTGAACTCTAATGGAGAATCCGCCACCCCTTCCATCAAAAGTGCTCCTCTCCTCGCTGTTTTCTCCCACACTTGAGCCAAGCCACAGTCATCCTCTCTGCACGCCTTCACTCTGTGAAAGAAATAAAGGGTCACCGGGACTCTCTTTCATCCGTGTGGCCTTTCCTTGCATATTTTATTTGCTCCTGATTTTCTTTTTTTGTTGTTGTTGTTGTTCTCTTCTCCCCAGTCGTGCCGCATGGCCCATCTCCTCCTCTGTCTCCGCTGCCCTGGTTTTAATGGGCTTTTGTGCTTCTGCCAAAAGTCACTCTCCTCCTCCAGCCGGCACTTAGATTAATCAATAGTCCCCAGCATTGCAGTACCATTAGCATGGCAAAGGAAATTAGAGGCAAAAAGGGGGCCAGTCTGCTCTGACATCAAGCTCATGAAAGCCGACTCCATCGCCGTGCCCATCCCCCCTCCCTCCTTTTTTTTTTTTTTTTTACATAGACAAAAAAACGGTAGTACATTTATCTGCATTTCTTGGCTTTTGGTGTCCTGCCTTTGTCTGCTTTGTTTTCTATCTTTCGAAACACACTCGTGCACACATATGAGGCTTCATCAAACAGTTGCTTGCCCTAACTCATATAATTGCATCATGGCTGTAATCAACAACGGCCATTTTTTAACGCTGGCCGAGGCAAGTGGATATTATTTGTCATTATCCATCATCACATTGATCAGCCAGTCCCTCTGTTTTTATCCCTATGCTGTAACTGAAACTCAGTCCTCTTTAGGTCTTCTTGTGCACTAGATTCTGCAGAAAAAGCCTTTATTCCACCTTGAGCAAACCTCTATTTGGGATTTGCTTCATAAAAATGCAGGCAATTTCTCGCTGTCTCTTTCTGTCTCCCTCTCACTTCTTCATCAGTCCACTCCTCCCACCATCCCAAGTAATTCCAATATACTGAATAAAGAGACCTGCGCTCTGCATGGCTTTGCTTTCTCCCTTCTAAAGCAGCAGTCGCACCACATTTTCACTTTGCAATTTCTTTATATCTGCTGATCATGGGCGCTGGCGTGATGGGATTTTGAAGGGAACATAGTGGTAATGGTAGCTAGCTAGTTTGTTTATTCGTAACTGTGAGCGACAAGCGACACCGAAAATAACAAGTCAAAATCTCAATTAGCTTAGACAGAAGAGACCACAAACTGCTTTCTTGTTTTCTATTGGCTCACGCTTCCAAGGTTCATGGATTTATATGGTTAAAGTTCACCTGGATGGACGCAGTGCAAAGTAAAATTAAGTGCTACTGGATGTGAATTCCTTTTTCACGCCCTGCGTCCTGTCCCAATCAAATGAATTAGATTTTTCCCCAGGCGAGTGTTATTCATGTTCAGTCTGACTGCTGCTTAACTGCAATTTATTTATTTATTTTAAAGACATGCAATTTTTGTTTTATTATATTGTTTCAAATTTTAGGTTATTTATTAACTGCACATACAGTTGTGTGCAAAGGTTTACTTTAAAATGATGAAATCAAGATATTTAACATGAGTTTGGTTTTACAGATGTTTTTTCATTATCATATGATAAATTATTAATCATGAAACAATTCAAATGATGCCTGGAAATCCTTCTTATCACGCATTCTGGACTTGCAGCATAGGAACTGAAACATAAAGTTTCCTCTCACATAAAGCAATGAATGTACTTCACCTTTTGGGGGTTTTCCATTGTCTGTCTTGTCTTGATTGTCCGTTGCCTCGTTATTGTGACAAAATAAAAACCTTTGATAAAAATAAATAAATAATAATAATCTAATCAAAATGATCTTTATAAATTGAATATTTATGTAGACTTTTATTTCACTTGACTTTAAGGATGTTTGGTCTCCTGCTGTTTGCTTTAGATTTGAGCAAATTTCCAAAACACTTTGATATCTTTTTTCAGCTGTGTGAAAAGTAAGAGCCTTAAATACGACTTAACAAACTAAATGTATGTTGACTGTTTTATGTCATTAAACACCTTAATAAGGCGCATTCAAATAAATGAATTACAGCATGTCACCAGGGATGCAAACTTTTGAGCTCGCTAATAAAGATAACAGCTGACTTAGACTCGCTTGCTGTAATATTTAAAACATGTTGCAATGGGTTTTTTAATACCATTAAATGAACATGAAATTCTAAACATGGAAAACTGGGGGCATTTGTGGGTATATTTGAAATGTTCTCACCCAGAAAAAAAGAGGGATGCAAACTTTTTCACTCAACTGTATAGGCCTGTATAGAAGGTTAAAAAACATTGATGTATTAACTTTATTTCAAGTAAACTGTGACACAAACAGCTGTGGGAAGACCAGGCCTCTGATACATTTACAGTTTTGTTGTCATTCATATTTAAATCAATAAGAAAAGAAGCATCTGAGACAATGGAAACAGCCACCTGTCAATAAGATATAAGTCCACAGCATACAGTAGGCTCCACTGGGGATTCAAAGCACTTTGTTAGATAATCTATTGCTCTTTTGACAAAGGGATTTATACCAGCTAAGGATTGCAATAATTTACATTAAACATCAGCCACATGACAGTTGGCACAACAGTTTGGCCAAAGTGGCCTTGGTATGAGTCGAGCTTTGAAGATTAATTGTTTTATTCAGCACAAATCCTACCACTAGGACTGAAGCGGTCCTAACTTCCCATCTGTGCTGGAAATTCAGCCTGTCAAACTATTCATCATATTTACAGTTCAAGTCAACACAAGCATCTAAAGGAAATGGCACAGTTGTGATACTTTGGTGTTCTTTTCAATGTGCTTTAATGGCAGTGTATTGTAACTGTGTTGGATATTAATATTTAATATTTAACACAGCCAGCACTTGCAATACGATAAAGCAGATCGCCAAAGGAGCATTGGGGTTATATTTCAGTTTGCAATGCTGGCGCTGTTCTGACGGCCTGATAGAGCGAGTGAAAAATGCACCTCGGCTCTGCCTCTTATCCTACTGCTTCCTGACGTACCGTTGGGGAAATCCTCGAGATGTCAGCACATTAAAGGTTTGTGTATTCACAAGCCATGTTCTGTGTCACAGCTCGCAGCAGACTCAGGAGAAGACATCTATCATGGGGTAGGCTAAACAATATGTGTGTGTTTGTGAGACAGGAAAGTACTGTGGGCATGCGAGATCTAGTCTAGCTCACTTCCTTTGTTTACTCCCAGCCTGATAGGGAGACGTGGCGCGACTCATCTAATTAGCGAAAATACTCACTTTGCATATCATGATGTCGCCTTTAACTAGCAGAAAATAGTTAATGAACTCCGTTATTGAGAAAGGACTTCCAGGAGTTGCGTAGTCATTTCTCTGTGATAATTGGATAGGTGTTTCCACTTGCTTTGATATTAATTGTGCCCCCGCCAGCTTGGCATCAAAGGCAGGCTAGCCGGATGGACCATTATCCATTAAACCTGTTGGCGTGCTGCAGTACGCCAATGGATAGGGGCTGAGGGAATTGCTCTCATTAGCTTGAGTGACAGGCCCGGCTTCGCCCGACCAATTTTATCCCCATCACTGCAAAGTCAGATGTGAATGTTGGAAGTGGCACATAATTGCTTTTTATTTCCATGACAACAGACACCCTCCTGGCTCGGCCGCAAATCGGTATTTACATCCTTCGCCGCAAGGCCAGGGAGGTGCTATGGAGAGCTTTGGCCGCTCCAACAACATTTTTGCCCATGCGTCTTCGGGTTCACGTTCAGGCAACTGAGACAATTAAACACTGCCATGCATGGCCAGTGTGTCAAAAATGCATTTCCCAAGAAATTAACGGGGAGCAGACGGAGGTTAACTCCGGAAGTTTTCTGAGACCTGTTAAAGCCCTCATGAGTTTCTCAGTCCATTTTCCCCTATCCAAGGCTTTGCTAGGTATAATGCACTCTCTTTTTTAAGGAAATAAAAAATTAAGTACGTCCTGCCAAACCTGCTAACACCGCCTGCTGGGGGCTCATATTAAATCAGCCTTGGATACACAAGCAGCAAGCAAGAAGCCCAAGAATTTCAGTCCCGGATAAAAGAATTCGGGTCCCTCAAATCCTCAATTTCCATGCCAAAAACCTGAAGTTAGGATAGGGTGTTAGAGTTAAATTGGACAGGATAGGGATGGGAGACGGGGGTCACTGGCCTTTCCCTTATGTAATCTCCAAAGAATGTACAAATCTCTCTTTTCTCACTGCCCCCCCCTAACTGTATGGGTTAAGCCTTTATTCAGCAGCCATCTCAGATATACAGATTAAAATAGAGCCTGTGGATAATACACAATGAGGTGCCGATGGCAGCGCCGTGTGCTCTGAGCCATCAGAGAAATAGGATGAATTTAAACAGCCCCACTGATGCTGTTGAATGGATGCGGAAGGTGCTCTTGTGTGGCTTTTAATAATAAGAGGCTCTTGAAATCATAAGCCATCACATGCAATTAATAGAACTGATTTGATACTCCAGAAAAAAAAAATCAAGCATAGTCAAGCATAGTGTAGCCTAATTCTTTCAAAAAATGAAATTATTACATTTCTTACCCAGGTGGCAGATTTTAGGTTTTCCAGAATGATCCAGATTTCCCCAGTAGTCCCTAACCCTAGTTCATCTTGATGTTTTGGTTGTTTCTATGTAGAACCCTACAAATGAGTGTTTTCTTATCAGAGAAGGTTCAAGTAGAACCCTTTTAGAAAGCTCAACTATCCGGAGTGTACCAAGAACTGTATTTATTTTACAATATCAATGAGCGTTCAGGTTCTTCAATAATACATTTCAACTGAGTAATAAATTGAACTTTGCATAACTAAAGAAACTCTGCATCCTATTTCTGACTAAACAATATTAACTGACATTTACTGCACAAAATCATCAAAGCCAAACCCAAACCGACAATTAAACTGACAATTGAAGCTATTGAATGAACTCAAGCTATATTTTTAGGCAGTCACTTTCTCTGTCTCCTCATTCGCCGCTCACCAGAGAATATGAATTATTTATTTATCAAGACTCTATTCCGATATTGTTCATATTTTATAAGCACTCTCTGGCTGGTTGAATGAAAGGAGAATGGCACCGGGGAGTTTCTGATCCGAGTCCAGTGCATTCACACTGTGCTCTCAGGCCTCGGGGGAAAGAATGTGTGTTTGTTTAGGGATTAAACAGAATGGGTTTTAAGATCCCCGTGTGTATTAGCTGGTCCATTGTGAGACTCGCCTTAACAGTTGGCACAACCTTTTTGTTTCACTGTGTTCAGTTCTTTACATTTGGTCGGTGGTCAAAGTGAGCGAGGAGCTGGTTTTCTTGTCTTTTCTTTGTCCTTGTCCATGCAGCATCCCAGCCTTTTCAAGACTTTTATGGCTGACTGGAGGGCTTTTGTGGGTGTTTTATGGTATTATGTGAAATATTTGGATCATCATCTCTCCCATCTGTCCTCATTAAGCGTGGGATGCACCTGCTTGCATTTCTTTGGGCAGTGAAGATATTTATCTCAATGCAAATTCCAGGTAGTCCAGGTTAACGCATACACTTGGCAAGCCGCAGCTTTGGAATCTGTTTCTTTGTGGTTTTGTGTTGTGTTTGTTTGCCTGCTCGCTGAATGCAGGCCCTCAGCATGAGATGAGGACGTTTACAATGTTAGAAATCCACCCGAATTAGCTGTCAGTGGTCTGTGGTGCTGAATATAAACAGTTAGAGTAACCGGCTCGACCGCCCAGGGAAAGTCAGAGTGAAGCAGTTATTACCGAGTACCTCTAATGAAATTAGCCTTACAGGCGTGACGCTTGACTGTCCTGATAAAGCCATACATTTCCTCTCAGAGTTCAAAGCCTTCTTTTGAAGGTTGAGTGCTGAATTAGAGAGGTCCACAAAGAATTTCTGTTCCCACTGGGCCTGCTGACCTTCTCAGATCGAGTCGAGACGTGGACCAGTGTGAGGGTGCAGTTAACAGTCTCGCACTTCACCTCACTTAATAGCTGGATATCCTGTTTGCATACAATTTGCTTCATTCTTTTTAACATTACCATATATTTCATATGCATAATTACCTGTCAAGTATAACTCTGATTATAGGCATTGAGATGCATGGAAAAACTGTCCAGTATATGACATGAATGCAAAATAAAAGAATGTAGACATGAGTGTGTGTTCTGTTCATAAGGTTTATATGTGAAGAAAACCTTTTCAGAGGCTCTTGTGAGTTCTGTTCAGAGTGCTGTTGTCATTGGAGGTGCAAACGTGCGGCGAATATCTAATATGAAACTTTACTGCAGTAATTTTAAATTATAATTTTGAGAAAATCCCTTGTTATTTTGATATACTGAGACATATTTTGAGAAATAAAAAAAATAACATTTTGATTTTGTCTTTAAATGGCGGAAACAGGCTTACGCAGATGTAATACCTGCCCTTCGGTCGTATTAATTTACACACGCAATCGTTGTTCCCGAACTTTTAGGCTGCGGTAAATCACACTGCAGGTGCTAAATTTATCTATTTGGATAGACACGGCCCTGTATTTTGCACCTTTAGGTAGAAACGGCCCAAAGTGCATGTTCGTTAAGGCAAAACTGACAAGAGGTGATATTTTTTTTGTTATGTAAAAGATGCAATCCTTTGTTGACCCTGTAGATCAGCTTGCACATTTTTTTTGTAAGTGTTCTCAAGTTTGCACGTGTTTTTACGCATGCACAAACCTTTAGTAAATCTGGACCCCAGACCTTTCGACCTTACTGTATGCATTTATGATGATCACAAATATCAAGTTTGGACTGTACAGTACATCAGTTGTTTCATAGAATCACAAGCCGTATATGACTCAAGACCAATCACTACACAGGAATGTATAAAGGAGCAGCAGTGGCAACCAGCAGGCAGCTAATGTAGCATGGCATATAAATTATTTACAGGACTATCGCGAACCTGAATGGGTCTGTAAGTCTGCTGGCTGGGAGCTTCACAGAGGTCAACTCAGCTCAGTCAGGAGTGCAAATCGCCCTCTAGTCTTCATTTTAGTGCTCAGCTACCTGATAACACAGCTTTCTATGGGATTGCATTGGTATTCATATGCAATATAATATGTTCTATATAGCAAATGTTATGGAGTTGTTTAAATTGAGGATTCTTTTCTATTACCACTGGTTTCGTATAATGGCATCTACGGTTGAAACACAGAAGATATCAGGCTCATTTGTTCATTTCTGAGGCCCTTTATGTAAGCTTGGCATTATTGGCTAATGGCTAAGTAGCAGAAACTATTGTTGAATGTAAAGGTTAAAGAGTGCAGAGAGCATGCTCCATAATGATATGACAACCATAACATTATCCATCACATCCCTAATGATATGATATGCACTGTCCATAATGATATGACTATAAAAATAGCCTGAACATGAATGTCTTCTCTGTCTCTCTTCCTGTCTCTCTCTCTTTTACTTACTCCCATTAACCCGGTTACATTTACTTAAGTAACATTTTGAAGAAATGATACTTGTAAGAGTGGGTTCTAATGGATGATAAGGTCACGACTTACAGTATATGACTGTCATTTCACCAATCAAACGTTGTTACGTTGATGTCTGAGACGGATGAATTTATGGAGGAAACCACTGTCAAAAATAATAGCTATATATAACGCACTGCCTACTTTGTGCAGAAAAAACATGGAGATGATCAAACATAAACTTGAGAAACATGTTGCAGTAAGTGGATGTGTCTATGATAATGTTCATTGCTAACATTAGCCATGTCACCTAGCTAACTGTGTAGTTACACATAAACGATATATGCAACAATATATGTCACTACTGAGGATGTACACTAGCGTTCAAAAGTTTGGAATCAATGTTTTCAGTGATATAAACTCCATTTTGTTTGAGATACATCTATAAAATGATTGTAATATAATTCTAGTGTCATGCACTTAGGTTGCACTTAAATTATTTGTAGAAAGCTGTAAAACATTATGTGTCCAGAATTATGAGTCCAGAATGACTATGAAAGTTTTATAGCATCAAGTATTATGTTAATATAAACATTAATATCCAGAATGCCTCTTTTTTTGGAAAGAGGTGATCAAATCTTGAAGTGGAGACTTAAATAATATACTGGAATTATCTGTGTATAGTAATTTCTCCTTTATCTTTACATTCTCATCATTTCACTTTTTAAATGACTTTTAAATAACTTTTCCCCAAAATATTTTGAAGACCAAACAAAACCTCTCAAAATACCTTTAGGTGTCTGGTTTATATATTAGATCTCCTACATTGTATAAGAGTTTAGTGAAAAGAATAATGACTTTTCATAAAATATGACGGGTGACCCCAAACTTTTGAACGCTAGTGTATGTATGATGTAAAAAACAACAACATAGTTTACACCAAGACTTTTGACTGGTATAGTATATGAAAAAAACATATATATTTTGCAGAATTTTTAAACTGTGGCTGTAAAACGCCATGAGTCAACCTGAAGCTGACACTGCAGGTCATATGTAATTTATATGCATACAAAGCCTTGTCTTACAAGTAACTATGATTTTACAACCTCTGCAACAAAGTTGTAATGCTAGTACTCTGTAAGATTCCCGACTTAAGTAACGTGTTTAGCTTGTGTTTTTGTTTAGGTGAGTGACTAAGAGATGGGCATCTTGGCCTTTAAGGGAAAATGTCATAAACACATCAAATGCACATCATATGCAATGTCAACATGCACAACACACACATATATTTACACATGTGCATTCTATGCAAAGAATAGGTATATGTACAAGCACAATGAGCCACATAGATGACGTGTGTTCTGAGTAGGAAGCACCAACACTACATAACAATAACATGGTCCAGGAAACAGTTAGGATTATATAATATAATTTCATAGGTCTTAAGTGTTTGGTGTGAATGTAATGCATTCATTTTTAAATGTTGCGTGCAGTATTGCATGATTTTTATTGCCATTACATTTCCAGTGTCGTAATTCTTCAGCAATGTCAACATGACTTTAACCTGTCAATCAGACTTGCTCTACTCCTGCGATTGGGGGTGTTATTTGGCAATTATCCACGGCTAAATTTGTCTACAGTACTCCCCGGGGGTACAGTGTGATTTCTGCCTGTGTTAATTTAATTTAATTTAATTGTAATTTGTCAGCAAATATTACATTTGGTCAAGCGCTTGCTCCAAGACTAATCTTAGTTCAGCTTGAGTCATCGTTTTACCACTGTGTGTCAGCGGGGCCTTTGACCAAGTGAAAGTCATTGATGGTCAAAGGGTTCAACCGGTGGCCGCCCTGTCCTACCCCTATTTTTCTGTCGTTAAGGACAGGCTATACCGAGTGACGCAGGACATTCAAACCCAGGAGGAAGTCACCCAATTGTTGGTGCCCAAACGTCACCGGGAAATGCTTTTCCAGGCAACTCATTATAGCCCCATGGCGGGACACTTGGGACAGGAAAAAACACTCAACCGGTTAATGGCCCGTTTCTTTTGGCCGGGCATCCGTGGCGATGTACGCAGGTGGTGTGTGTCTTGCCGCGAATGCCAGTTGGTGAATCTAGTGGCCACACCAAAAGAGCCGTTGCGCCCCTTGCCATTGATCGACGTCCCCTTCGAAAGAATTGGCATGGACCTCGTCGGGCCATTAGGGCAGAGCACACGCGGCTACCGCTTTGAATTGGTTCTGATGGACGGTGCAACGAGGTACCCAGAAGCAGTGCCGTTGTGCAACATTTCCGCCCGCAGCGTTGCCGACGCACTGTTTACGGTCATCTCCCGAGTCAGAATCCCGAAAGAGGACAGAAAGAGATTCTGACTGGCCAAGGTAACACATTTATGTCAAACACACTACGCAAACTTTACGAATTGTTGGGGGTTAAATTGATTCGCACCAGCGTGTACCATCCCCAAACGGACGATTTAACCAGACGTTAAAAAATATTATTCGGAAGTTCGTCCACGAAGACGCTAGGGGTTGGGATAAGTGGCTCGAGCCCCTATTATTTGCGGAACGAGAGGTCCCACAAGCCTCCATGGGATTCTCCCCGTTTGAATTATTATATGGGCGCAAGCCTTGCGGCGTCCTACACGTCATGAGGGAAAATTGGGAAGATGGACCTTCTACCAGCAAAAAACGAAATTCAATACATTCTGGACCTGAGGGCAAAACTCCACACTTTGGGCCAACTAACTCAGGAGAATTTGCGACAGGCCCAAGAACGACAGGTCTGGCTGCATGATAGGGGCACGCGCCTACATGAGTTCAATTTGGTGTCTAAATTCAACACGTATCCAATGCCGCGCATTGATGAACTGCTTGATCGTCTCAGCGCAGCTTGCTTTTATTCGACACTGGATTTATCGAAGGGATATTGGCAGATTCCCCTGACGTTTGCACCAATTCGTGTCTCTCCCTTTCGGTTTGTTTTGGGCCCCAGCCACCTTCCAACGGTTTATGGACCACATCCTCCAGCCACACGGGGCCTATGCCGCTGCATACTTAGACAATTTCATAATATACAGTAATGACTGGCAGCGGCATTTACAACTGATATATCTGAGAGTGGTGAGGCAGGCAGGACTCACAGCAAATCCGGAAAAGTGTGCGATTGGACTGGTGAAAGTACGATATCTGGGCTTTCACTTGGGTCATGGTCAGGTGCGGCCCCAAATTGATAAAACTGCAGCGATTGACGGTCCAGTGGACAGAGCCGTGCCAGCGGGACTTTAGCCAGATTAAGGCAGCTCTGTGTGGAGGTCCCCAGCTGCATTCACCTAACTTCTTTCTCCCTTTAGTTTTGCAGTCGGACAGAGGGCTGGGGGAAGTGTTAGCCCAAGTGGTGGAGGGGGAGGAGCGCCCGGTGCTGTACATCAGCCGCGAGCTCTCACTGAGGGAGACGAAGGACAGCACCATAGAGAGGAGTTTCTAGCCATCAAGTGGGCGGTCCTCGCCCTCCGCTACTAACTGCTGGGCAAGCCCTTCACCCTCTGTTGGGACTATGCCCCACTCCAGTGGCTCCACCGCATGAAGGATGCCAACGCGCGGATCACCCGTTGGTATCTGTGGTGGTCCACAGGCCGACGGTGCAGATGGCTGTGCCGGATTTCCTCTCCTGCCAGGGGGGTGGGCCCGCTTCAGGCCGGACGGCTCCCCGGCCTGAGTCGGGCGTTGGGGGTGTGTGGCAGCGGGGGCGTGGTCGAGCGCCGGCTGCAGGCAGAGCGAGGAGAAATGGCTAGGCGGCGGATAATGCGTGAGTGATTGCACCTGCGGATAATTTTCTGCTTCCTATTTATGTCTCTCTCTTTTGTCAGTAGGAAGCCGGGGAGCCTGAGAGATGGAGCCAAGACACACGCACACAGACCTGAGGGAGCTGAACAGCCAGTGAGCGGACGTGGCTGCGTTCCGTTTTTGTTTCTCCTTTTTCATTTTCGTTTGATCTCACGTAACACTCCGTTCTCCCCCACGCCTGCCTCTCGAGTCCTCGTCCTCTGCATTTGAACCAGGCTCATCACACACTGATTTACAGAAAGCAGTAAAATCTCAGTTGACTAATGAGATGGAATTTCTGTAATTATGAGCCGTCCTTTGCTTAAGTGAACTTTCATGTCTATGGGAGACTCTCACATTTTAATTGTCATTAAATCTCATAATATTCTGATAAGCCTCAACCCCACTTTCTATCTCTCTCACTCTCACTCTCTCTCTCTCTCTCTCTCTCTCTCTCTCTCTCTCTCTCTCGTTAGTTCCTTCTTGCTCTTGGTCTAGTGTGGGTTGATGAACTGAAACCAATGACGTTGCTAGAGTGCATATATATAAGCAGCTCACAACGTGACCTTAGAGCATATTGCTGAAATGGACACTGTGAAACTCTGGTTAAAACTGTTTGCCATGGGCTTTGTCTTGTCCATGTGCCTGGCTGTCAACTGCAACTGGAAGACACACTATGAATACATGGGGAGATGTTGTACTGTCTGCCCCTCAGGTAAGTCTGTTATGAATATTATAATCCTATTCTTATTCTAAGATAAAATAATAATAATAATGTTTGAAAATGTACCTATAATTGTTGATTATTTTTTATTATGGGATGATTATTACAAAAGACAACACTAATACAGCAGTTTCTTAATTTCAGTAATCCTTGGTATTTTTCTTTACATTGAAAGGCCAAATGATGTATTTTCAGTTATTTACCTAAAATGTTTGGATACAATTAAAATAAATAAATAAAAACATTAAATTAAACCTTTTAATTAAATTACACTGTTACAAGAACTCAGCAATTCCAAATACTTACTTTTAAGTAAAGCTCATGATCTGGGTGCTTTATACAGGTGAATATCCCAAGGAACCTTGCAGTGATACCAATCCTAGCGTATGTGAGAAGTGCAAAACAACAGACGACCACTGCTCCTGCAGTAATAACATCTTGTGTAAAGATGATCGTTGTTCTGCTTGTTTGCCCAGACCACAGTGCAAACGGGGAAAAGAACTTAGGAGAGTGGGTAAGAGCAGACAGACACGTTTCCTCTGAGCTAGGAATTCCATACCATGCTCAGTCCTAACTTAAGCTTTCTGAACATTACTGCCTGCGTGTCTAAGCAAAGAGAACAGGAGGTTGTGGTCAGCCTGTCATTTGTGGTTTCAAATGGAATTTTTTAGAGTTTAAAAAAAAAATGTTTCCAAAGTATAAGTGATGCTCTGTACTGTACCTACTGTTCATTCTTTGCCTCGATGTCTTTGCACATTATGTATTAGTCTTGCAGTTCCTGCTTATGTCTTCCACATATCAGAATTGCTCTTGACTAGTTCCCTCTTGGACCTTAATACATCAACATAGTAAAAAAAAACAGCTTAAAAATAAAGCTGATCAAACAATTACAAAATGGCTACATTGGCTAATAACTTTTAACTGTAAATGTTAATGTCTACTGATACCTTCTCATTAACTGGCACAACTTGTGGACTTTTGACAGGTTTATTTGAATTCAATTATATTTGTCAACTGTGCCTAAACAAAACATACAACGATGCAGAGGACAGCATGTGTGAGCCCATAGCAGAGTAAGTCACTTTAAAATTAAATCTAGAATGACAATCTTCTTGCTAAGTTCCTTGATGTTCTTATCATTGATACTGTGTTGTTGAAAACAGCTGCAGAAAAGTTGGCTTGGATGTACTCTTTCCTGGAAACAGCACACACAATGCAAGATGTGGTTTGCGAGGTCAGAGCCTTTTAGCAGTCAATCACCCAAAGTCTTCTGCCATTACAATTTCCTATATAGATATACATATAGATCTTGTAGTAATTTTGAGAGTAGTAATTATTATCATCACATTTCCATGTAGAACTAGACATTTTAAAGGTACAACCAATCTGGTATTCAAGAAAGTAATACTCTGCACAGTTTAATTCAAGTAACAATGTGCTGCATAGTTTAGCACAGTATGCTTGATATACAATGGGTCCAAAAGTGTGAGACCACATTGAAAATCCACCATCATGTTTCACTGTTGTTTTGATCCACTGTGGTATCAATCTCTCTTCTGTTCGTCTCCTTACATAAACCCT
>JAOUQW010000009.1:1044132-1058211 GCA_028565825.1 Olivaichthys viedmensis
GGGGGGAGGGCGGTGGAGTTGTAGTTTGGGTGATGATGGGAAGAGTGGTGGTAGTGGTTGCGGGGTGTTTGTGTGAGATCTAGTATGTTTTTCTCTGCTAGCGACCGAACGCATACAGTAATTAACATCAAACAGTTAGCAAAGAAGGAGAGTGCTTTACCTCTCAATCGCTCCCTGTCCTTGAATTTGACCGTGAATTTCATTCACATCACAGCCAAGTTGGAAATGGGGCTCTCTGCTTTCCCGAAACGGATTAATGAGGAAATGCAAAAACACTTTTTGAAATGACAAAATATAATTGGACGGGTGACAATATTCTTGAAATAGCCGTCCAAGTTTAACCTATATGCAGTAAACCATGTTTTATGAAGAACGCTTTAACATAGGGTTTCACTGTAGGACAAGTTTCTAAATAGAACTCCATTAGAAAGGTAGAACCGTTAACCGTCCAAAGAACCCTAGAGGAACCCTTTTTCTAAAAGTGTAGACCATAAAGTTTCATTTCATTCCATTTCAAATAGAAACGCAGGAAGCTGTGTGGTCTGCGTGTGCAAATAATGCAAAGAAATCTTTTAAATGAGATGAAGTATAATTGGACGCTTGACGGTATACTTGAAGGGGCCGTCCAAGTTTAACCTATATGCAGAAGACCAAGTTTTATGAAGGATCCTTTAACAGAGGGTTATAACTCTATTAGACTGTTTCCAAATACGACTCTATTAGAACGCTAGAACCCTAGAGGAACGCTTTTTCTAATAGTGTAGACTATAAAATTCCGTTCCATTCCATTCCACCATTCCATTCCATTTTAAATTGAAAATCTGGAAGCTGTGTGGTCTGCGTGTGGACTGAAATCAGAGCTGTGCCCTCATCTGCAGCTTTGTTTACATCTTCCCTGCAGTATTTTTCTCTGCTTTACCTGCATGAGGGTCCCTGTGCCAACAGCCGCACTACTATTACTGCACCTCTCAGTGTGGGACTTGCACAGAGGGGGATTGTTTTGAACTTTTCGGCCTTCGTCAGGAACAGGACGTTTAAATCCCATAATCTCTTGAAGCGTTTTGGGCTTTCACAATGTTGGGAACGTTTGTGCTCAAGAGTCTTTTGTATGGGAAGTATCTTTTGCTTCTTGAGAGACCCAAAAGTCTGTGTTTCAGGTTGTTTGACCGTTTGGTTGGTTCGTTCTTCACGTCAGGCCTTTTTTTTATTTCTGAGCACATTGAAGACGTGTTCTCAAGGAGTAGCTAGAAAATATATACACAGGGAAGATGTATCCAGATGTGCATTCCTCCGCTCTAAAGTGGACGACTCACGGTCCATAGCACAGGAAGGAATGCAAACGCATGGCTTTTGGGGTTTTGAGAAACTTTTCAATATGAGAGAAGCATACCTGCTCGTTAATATACAACAAAAAAGGAGTTTTGCTTATGGTATGATATGTTGAAGTCTCTGTTTCTCTTCTCCTTCGCTTTTCAAGAACAGAGTCTTCATCAGTTTACCTACTTGCCAAGTCCAATTTTCTCATACACTGAACACATTCATTTCCAGCTCAAATTTCAGCCTGCTTTTTGGAATGGCTGTAATCAGTTTTAAATTAAACTCGACCGTGCTTTCCTCTGCTGAGAGAAGAAGGCCTCGTTTAAGGGAAAGAGTGAATTCTGCTGCCAAGTTTGAGCCATGCTGCGCTCTGAGCACCTCCAAAATTAAAATTGCATGAGGCCCAGGATGGGATTTAAACCACTGCAGTAGTACTGTTCAGGAAATCAGTTTCAAATTCATATTAGGCCATTTCCCCCCCCCCCCCAAGACCAGCTTCTTCACAAACTGCTCATAAAATCCATGTGTCTTCACCAATCATTACTTAGGCAGTGTTTCCTCTAAAACGTTTTTTTGATGGGTGTACTCTAAAATTATGACCAGAATTGAGACAACATTAGGACGCTATAAAAGAGTGCAACTTTATTAGGACTTTGTTTATGAAGGGTCATGGACTAGAAGACTTACCAGATCCAAACAAGTAATTAGGATGTCCACTTGCCTGGCGAGTTATCAGGACATGACGATGTCAGGCTGCATGGAAGGAGTGATTTGTTGTTGTAATATCAGCTTAATTAGAGAGCCAACTATAGCCAGCATGTCCACAAAGCAACACGAGCCCTGCACTGCAGACTGAGTTTATCTTCATGTGGTGCATCAAATCCACATCTCTAAAAATCACGTACATAATTTTTTTTTTTTTTCCATAAAGGCCAATTTTAATCCGAATGTGGATGTCCAAATGCTTTTTAAGGAGGATTGGATTTAGGCTAGTTTGCCATAATATATGATAATTTCATCATTTGAAATGTTGGCTGCACATACTGTCTTTTGGGAGATATAACCTTTAAACTTGGTAATTTGAATAAAAAAACAGCAAAAAAAAAAAAAAAAAAAGATCAATTATTGCCAGAAGGGTAATAATTTATCCATGTCAGGGAAATAAAATCCTGCCAATATATTTTTCCTCTGTAATTAGTAACCAGCAAATACCATGAATATATATGGCTTGTAATTCTAGTTCGCTGGATGACAGGAGTACATTTCTCATTTCATGAATTTTTTCTTTTTTTTTTCTTTCTTTCTTCTTTGAATTTCTTAAACCTTTATCTGTGTAGTTTATGGGCGTCCATAGAGTAGTAGAGCCAAAGGAGTTTAGGACGGCTGTAAATCTTTAGATATCAAACTTTGATTGTCGTAACTAGTTGTTGTTTTTTGTTGACATTGGTTCTTTTCTGCCCACAATATAAAAGGGAATAAGCGAAACACACTTATGTGGCTTTGTGAGGGTTGATGGAGTACACTGTGGTTGGTGGTGAAGTTACACTGTATGAATAACTTGGCCTCTCTTGTGCACTGGGAAGGCGTTCTTCCTTGAGCTGCATTGTTTGAAATATCAAAATTCCTTTCTTCCAATTCGAAGAGCTTGTAAGGTGAAAATGTGTTCTCTTTCTGTCTTGTTGCCAGTCTATGAAGTAACGGTAATGATAAAGTTGAGTTCTGCTTCCTTACTGTACCTGTGTGACTTAATTTTAAAGACCTCCTGCACTCAAAAACGTGCTTTTTAAATGGTGAACTCCTCTTGAATGGCTTATTATGATTATATAGGTTGGTATTTGGGTTCAATTTGTTACCACAGTGCAAAAACTTTCAAAATTGTTTTTTATTGAAAACAGACTTTCACAGCACTTCCATAAAAAATAAATCTCTTTGTGGGACGCTATGTATCAGCTTAGATTTGTACGTTATGAAATAGCTTTAACCTATCACGGTCCAGTATAGTAGTGGGGGAGTTATTTTTATTTTTTTTACGGCTCGATGGCAGGGGCCGTTTTCAATTTGCATAATCATGCATATTCATATATCCTCGCATTCTTAATGAGTGTAAAGTTTCTTGGGCATAAAAATATATAACAATTTATTTTTCAACATATATAATTTTTTTTATGGTTTAAATTACGACTTTAGGTGTACTTTATAATCCTGCACTCAAGTTGAACGTGTTTTAGAGTCTGTAAAGAATACAACTGATTTTTTTAGGCTAAGTGGAAGGTGCTCTCTGACTAGCACACATTCATGATCTTCATTTTCCTGTCTTCATGACTGGTTATAACTTTTAATAGACTGTAATTCCAAAGAATTCATTTCTCAGAATAGGCATTGTGCATTGTACCTTCCATTGTCTCTCATATCTGACTTGGCTCCATATCCTCTCATATCCTTTCAGCCAAATCTGAGAAAACCAACCAGCAGCCGTTAAAAGCACATACCCTTTATTTTCTCTTGAGAGCTATTTGTAAGAGTAGGTAGTTTTGATATTTTCAGCCTTTGCTGGGTTTTTTTTGGCATCTCCTTTGATCAACTCAAAGCCTTTTTATCTCTAACAGATCTCTCTTTCCAGCTACAGCTGCAAAAGGAGCCACGGGCAACCGTAATCCCTTCGGGAATAACACGCACCATAGTGTGGATAGCAGGCCTCAGAATAAGACTGGGGTGGCATCAGTGGTAATGCTAAAACATGGCTCTGTTTGCAGAGGGTATATAGCTGTGCAGTGCTGGTGGCTGGAGGCCAGCATGCTCCAGACGTGTCTGGGGCTGAAGCTGCACATGAGCCGTGCAAGTTGGAACAGCGGTAATAAAATACTCATTCTCTTCCCAGCAGCTATGACTCATGGGGGCCAAAGTACTTTATCTTCTGGAGAGAGCATTCCACTGTTTGGGAATTGTATACTAGAGAGCGCCACACACCTGTAAGATCCCTGCCGGCCAAATGGATCAGGGCTTTGGAACATGCAAAACATAAACTCACTGAGCTTTATAACCAAAGGCTGTTTTAGTGTTATTGTCCTTGTCACAAGCTGAAGATGTTACAGCCTAGTCTGACGACCTCGCAATCCATTCTGGGGCATTTTCTCCCCATGACTCACGTAGCTCTGAGCCAAAATCGGGTGAACTCGTATTTCTCGTGCCACTTACTTTACAAAACCGAAAGGCTTTCCAGAAGCTCCATGGATGTGCTCATTGCTAGACGGCCTAGTGCCATCCGACATTGATTTACATTGCTCGTTTGTACAAATGATATGTTTGTGTTGTGTACTTTAGTGCTGCCCATGATGTGGTAGCATGTCGGAGTGAGCATTGCCTCTGTAATTATGCTCGGCAGTATCATGGCGCCATGTTAAATGCCAAGCTGTTGAGCCTCGTCTCTAGTGGACTGGAGTAGCACTGGCATTGTCAGCGAGGTTTTTCTTCAGACAGGGCTAGCAATTCCACCAGTCTTTGGTAGGTAAGAGGCAATGATCACAGGCCACTGATACCATTTGGGTCAGTGAGAGTTTCCAAGTTTGGTGTAACCATGACTCGCAGCGCCGTAGCCCCTTGCTTGATGTAAATCACGACTGCTCTTTTCGTCGGACGAATGATTTGCATTTCCATGAAAGGCTCTGCTGACTTCCAGCTGCAACCTTGCAATCGCAAGTTTGTAATCAAGGCCTGTAACCACAGAACAAAGAAGTCGATCAGTCTGGGACATATTTCTGCTCTCTTCGTTTAGCTCTGTGATGGGTAAAGAAAGGTACGCAGTCCAGCTTTGTACACAACTGGCTGAGGCTGCAACTATCCTGGGAAAACATCCAAAATTCAGTGAAGAGCTGGCATATGGTAGCCATCTTGTCCTGGCCAATGCCTAAAGGAAATACCAGGGTCTAGATAAATCCAGAGTCTCTGGATGAGAGGTTGTGATAGCTCATGTATAGAGTTCTACTGATCCCCCTGCATGACTAGTCTGATTCAGGTCAGAACTAATTTCTGTATACTGATTAAGCTCTGAAACATTAGCAATCCATTCTTTTCTTCAAGTCCATTGGGCAGAAATCCAGAGCCATTGTCCCAGTAAAGACTCAGGACTGTTTGACGCACATGGCAGATGTTCCAGTTCAGCCATTTGTCTAGAGCTGTCACGTTGTATAAATATTGCTTTCAGAAGATCCAGGGACAGACCCTCTTTTCAGCCGGACTTGGTCGCCATCAGAACTCACTCATCTTGCAAGGGTAGTGCACAGAGGCTTTGATTGTGCCACTTCAACCGGCCTACCATTTGCACACTTGTTTATTTGCTTGGCTGTGTTGCAGCCTGAGCTAAATTTATTTCTGCATTTCCTTAGGGACAGGCCTAGTGGCTGAGATGCAGTAAGGGTGTACTGTGAGGTACGTTGTCTGTAATGTGTAAACTCAGCAACCTTGAGGTCTTATCGTTCCTGCGTTTGGTGCCTATTTTGCGTAAGTTATACACAGCTGTGTTCCACAAGCTGCCCTTGGTGTATGATTTAATATCCACTCTTTCCAAGTTACCCATGTTGAAATCCAGCCTCAACAATCCACACACATGTTATTAATTATGTATGCTGTATGCAAAATGTAATCTAAGAGTTGGTTTCTGTCGAAAAACCTTCAGCTGCCGTTGCTGTTCCACTTTGTCTAAATTGTTGGCATTTAAATCTTTTCCTAAGGCAAGTTAGTAATGTGCACCAAATAATTTCAGTATAAATCTTTTTCTCCATGACCACGAAATTGCAGCATTTCTTCTGATAACTACTCTTGCCAAACCTTGCAAACTTTAATTCTAGGCTCTGTTATATCCACTATTTATTTGTGGCTAAAGTTCACACTTAAAAACATAATCAACAACAGTAAATCTCATTTCTCCTTGTCTAACAGCAGGGGTTTCTTTCCTGTACATAGAAATATTAGCAATATTTATGTATGATACATAGAAACATTAGGGTGAACATTGTTTTGGTTTGCAAAAGACCTAATGTGTAATGGGTGCAATTTCTGCAGGCATTGCAAGTCAATCAGCTGTAAACCACACCAATGTCTGCTGGGTGGTCTTTGCTTGAGTTACAAGGAGAGAACGCTGGCTGTGGCTCCCCCTCATCTTCACGTCCTGGACTGTTTAGTGAGCTTTGCCCATCCAAACAACTGCAAAGATTTCTTATGCCTTTATTTTCCTTGACTTGCTCAAAACCTCCCTGTGTGAAGATGCATAGATTGACTTTCTATTTTTTCCCCCGTCTTCTCTTTCGACTTTCTCTGGAGATCCTCTGTGGCCCTGCACTGCAGGAGACTCTGGGAAACCGGCATCTTGGTTTTTCATCTGGTTCTTACAAGGACATAAAGGAGGAGATCAAGTTATTTATATTTATATATATATTTTGTCAATGGCTTTTAAATAATTCTCTTAACAGGACTGCATTGGCCACTTAGGAGTAAGACCCAGCGTTCAAAGCTTTATAAAAGAACATTTATTCTGCATCATTGCTGCCTTTCCTTTGATCTATTCATGCAGTCTTAAAGGACCAGTTCACCCAAACAATGCAAACGTCACTTATGATTACTGACATCTAAAGCACTATTCGAGCTGGACTAGTTTCACCAGAGGAGGTTTGGTAATGTAAGGAATTAAAGGATTCAGACTGGAAAAAGTATCTGTGTAATTAGCTCAAATTGACACGTCATACCCCGGATGTACATGTCGGTGTTACGCGACAGGTGCGGCGCTCAATTACAATAAAAACATGGCGCACAGCTGTATCTATTACCAGGATATTGCATTACCATGAGATTGTTTTGACCAGGATTGAGGAAGCTCGGCTCTCTTCGGTAATCCCTTAAAATTAAAATGCGTCCCCAGGTAAGACAAATCCAGTTCGAATAGGGCTTAACTGTGCTGGTTAACATAAAATTTTGGAGCTGCTAGTTTCCATACACAGCCAGCTACCTTTGTTTGGCTGAAATGTCCCTTTAATCTGTAATGAGCCTCAGCCTGTGCAGTGGGAGAAAAGCATGTAGAGGAGTAATTGCAGAGATAAGAAGGCATTTTGAAACCGATAATCACAAACATACAGGTTGTATATTTTAAGGCCCTCTGCGACTTGCAATGAGTTTACAGAGTGCACAGTAAACGTATAAGCTTTTATCATAGTTATTAAAGATATTCCAAAATTGGGTCCATGTGGTTACAAAACTGCAACAGTCATGTGTTGAGAACTGTAGGTTTAATGCAGGTTATGCTCAGGTTCTTCATCAGAATGTAGATGCTTGCATGTGGTGTTTGGCACGTGTATAACATTTTCCTTAGCATGTTATACAGACTGGATGGAGACACCCAGGTACTTTTTAATGACCTGCTATCTAAAGCGTTAAATTTCAGGCACGTTGTATTTTCCCATTTGTGTGGCTCATTAAGCAGGGCAAGCATAGGATAAATCTCTTTTGATCAATGCATAATTATTGCGCCGGTCATTTCATTATCATTCACTGATGACCTTTTGCAGGGTAATAATCCAGGTAAATGTCACAGACATCGATTTAGGCCTAGGTGTTTATCCAGAAACACTGATTAATGCGTAATAATCTGCGTAGGAGTGATGCATACGGCACATTGTGTTTCACACCAACCAGTGTCTTTGGTGTTCATTCCATGGATGTTATCCTATGTGAAGTACTTATTTTTCCACCGGGCTCCAATGTGTGCGGACTTTGGAATGTGACAAATTAAGGGATGCCATCTATTTTCAGACCCCCTCCACACATTTTCCCTTGTTAAAAAAACAAAACAAAACACAAGTATTGTGTTGAGAGCTACTCCATGAGTCATTGAAAAAAACTGCGCTTGGACTTGCCTGGCGCTCAAGGGGTGCTAATAAGGGAGTGCAGAGTAGCATGGAT
The DNA here is from genome assembly GCA_028565825.1 of Olivaichthys viedmensis. Taxonomy (NCBI): domain Eukaryota; kingdom Metazoa; phylum Chordata; class Actinopteri; order Siluriformes; family Diplomystidae; genus Olivaichthys; species Olivaichthys viedmensis. Next base: position 1,052,398 of record JAOUQW010000009.1, read on the forward strand.
GAACATGTCAGGCTTAACAGTGCTGAAGCATCAATTAAAAGAAAGTGGCTGTTATTTAGGAATCTTTTCTAAAAAGGTCATTGGGAAAAAATGCGATATTTAGAGGTTCGTTCCCAAAGGTCTTCTCATGCAGGACTGCAATTCACCTTGACCCTCCCTGCTATTTTCAGCTGAGCCTTACCTTTTCCATTTCTCCTTAAACAAACAGCAGATAGCAGGAGTCAAATCCTAACAATGCTTTTTATAGCAGTGGATGGTGCCCACGGTGATCTTATGTCAGTAAACCATAAATGACAAAGCCTCTCTTTCATGGTGCAGATAGAAATGCTGGTTCTGCGGTCGTCAGGCATGGCCTATTAAACCTTCGCAAGCTTTTCGTGCACATGCAGAGTCTGGAGTTTAATGGAGTCTCAGAAATCTGGCAAGGTCTGTGCATTCCTCAGCCTTTTCTGAGCTGTTTGTCCGACTCTTAGGCGGCCGTTTTCCCCCTCGGGTCTCTGCCTACGCTGCACCCCCTCTCTCTTCTTTTCTTCCTTGTATTGTAATATATGGTATTTATAGGCTGCTGCGGTGATCTTTAGCTATTCACTAACAATAAAGGCTAAGACCTAGATGAGGCCTAGTTGTTCTAAGACTGGCATTTTAATAATTACTTTAGTCGTTCTGGAAGAAACCACAGCGTTGCTTTCAGGCTAATATAAAAGACACAGCCAAAGCAGCACTCCAAAAAACAGTGCTGTGTAGAAAGCCATGTACTCACGCCTGCTGGCTCCCTGAAAAATACGGCTGGTTTAGTGTTGGGACATAGGTTTGATTATTTTTTATTTTTTTTATTTTTGGATGACACCGTAGTCTATTTCTGGACTGGCTGCTGAACATGTGGGCTGTGTGAGTCAGAACGCATGGTAAACTCATCCACGTGCATGCATTCCACAGCCTGATAGTTACCACGTTGCTTCACATTCTCTGCCATCGCACTCATAAATTTTCATTTCATTTTAGCATGAATATGCAGATTCTACATCTGGATGCCATGTGTGATTATATAGTTCTGTGTTTGGTTCTACTACCATATTAAAAGAAGATAACTTGTTGCATACATTTTAAGGAGCATTTGGTTAAACTGTGTAATAGCATGCCCTTGTACATCCATTTCTAAAATTATTAAGCCATTAACAATAAATAATGTACTAAGTAAAAATAAGTCGTATAACACATAAGATGATAATTGCTTAATATCTCATTATCAGTATCTGTTAGCTTAGATTAGAGGATGCCCTAATTGTGAATCTTCCATGCAGTTGCAGTCTGTAGGTGATGTAGAATATTTTTGTTGTTGTTTTCCCATCCATTGGATGTGAAATAAAACAATGGCAATGATTTAAGTGCTGAATGCCAGGTCTGATTTAAGACTGTTTGTATCTATATTGTGTGAACCATGTGGAATTTACAACTCTTTTTATACGACGTCATCCCTTCATTTCAGGGGAATAAGAGTAATCGGGTAAATGGTTGCTTTCTTGTTTCTTGGACAGCCGAGTTATTGCATCATTTCAGTTACGTATGGACAACACTGCAGTTTGTTACTGTTTATTTTCATTGCAAAGCTCTGGGCCCTGTTAGTAATGTGGTGATAATGTACATGTGTAAAATTGAACAAAACAAGAATATAAACATTGGCTTCGGCATAATACAAATATGCAGCCATGTGCCCAGAATGGACCGGGTACATTTTTTAATAGCATTCCCAGTGACCTTGTGCTGCAGTAGTGCTTGATGGGTGACAGAAATTTGTCAACCTCACTCGCTGTGCCAGAAGCACTTTTCAACACCTTGATGTGTTTGTGCAACCATGCCGCTGCCCCAAAGACAAATAATGCTTTCATAGCTCTTAAACCACAGAGTCCTCCCATGACAGCGTCTTCGCTCACACTGGGCTAAATGTTAGAGGACCGGTGGGGACAAACGTAATAAAGCCTCTGTTCTTCACTTGTTTTTAACCGAGGATTAGCAGACCCATGTCTGACTTCTCCAGCTGCGTTTCATGGCTTTAAAGAGCTTAACAGTCACTGGATAGGTCACTGTGATTACAGTAGGGTCCAAAACTTTGACTCGGCTACCAAGTACTTTATTGCTTTAGATAAAAAACTAATAGTCTAATAGTCGTATCAATTTATGTTTTTGAAACAACAGTTTTCTTTAATATAAGTGGAAAGAAAGTTTGTTCTAATTGATTAAAAGCAGTCGGTACAGCGACAAGTCTATAATGAACTACTAATGGAGTCTGTGTCAGATGGTAGTTGTTAAGAGAAAACAACAATTAAAAGTGTGTTAGGAGTATACATGTGTTGGCATTTGAATAAAGTATACACCATTACAATCGTTTTAGAAAATTAAGTGAATAGTGCATGAGCAGGATATGGAAATAAATTTCACTCTAAAACAAGGATTTCTCAAATAGCTAAAATGGTGCTACGTTTTAATTAGTGTACACTTTAATAATGAGCATCAGCTGGGCTCCAGAATGGTGCAGCGATCTAAGCGTTCATGAGTTCAAATTGTTTAAATTCCATTGATGCCACCCGTGGCCAGGAGTCCAAAAAAGAGCATAATTTACACTTCTCTCTGGGTGGGAGGGATGGAATTTATTTCTCCCCTGTCAGAGTAACACTAGCCAATTGTGGACGTGTGTTAGCTCATGTATAGGTAAGAGGACAGTTAGCACTCTCCTCCAAGCGTGTTTAGCTGCCCTATGACACTGCAGAGCGGCAGTTTGAAAATATGCGGTGGTTTCATGTGTCTCGGAGGAAGCACGTTAGCTTTCACCCTCCCAGATTAGTAGCGATTGGGGGAAAAACTTGTGAACAGGAATTTGCAATGACTAAATTGAGAATAAATGGGGTAAAATTCTACAAAATAATTAACAGGCTCATCAATAAGCTTTGGTATTGGCCTCAGGTTTTTGGATCCTATTGTAAGTATGGTTGTGTGTTAATTACACACATCCTTTCTGAGGGTCTGTAACGTACAGGGGGGTCCGTGATTTATTATTTTTCGTTTTTAATGATGTAATGACGGTGTAAATCACTAACTATTCATCTATTCACTATTACTATTCAATCACTACTATTGATAGTTTTTATAGTTACTATTTAGTTAGATGCCTAATTGACCAATCACTGGGTTTAGTTATGCCAGTCAGACTTCTTTTAGAAAGTTGTTAGATTTCCTAATCTAATTTTCAATAACATATACAAACAAGTAGAAATAAAGTTAGATAATTGAATCCAAGTGCTGATGATACAAAATGTTTCAAATCTTTTAACACAATGTAACTGGTTTGGGTTCTGTGGGTGAAAAGCTCAGGAATAAAAAGCTCATGGCTCCAATAAATAAAAGATTTTTATCTTTGGTGCTTAATGTGTGAATAGTTGGATTATACTAATAAAATTATTCTGTGCTGCGAACCTAAGGGTATTGTGATTTTCGCTGGCAGCAAAAAGCTTGAGAACCCCCTGTATGATGTATGATGTGCGGAGGCCCATTTTGTTCTTCAGGGAAAAGCTGGAATGTTTTATTTAATAAGGGTTTTGGGTGGACTGATAGTTGCGCCCTGCTTGCGGTTACACAGGGTCGCAGGTGCATCCACACTGGAATTCTGTGATTTTTAATACATCTTCAGCAGAGTGTTGAAATCTGCAAGGCTATGATGCCTGAAGACCAAATACAATAATTGAATACCAAATAGAAGCAAAAATGCCAGTCATTATGCATCAAAAAGAAACCTTATGTCAGTACATGTGTAGTTTACAACATGAAGTACTGTTCGTGGGCAGGTTTTGGCTTGGCTACTGATGCATTAGCAGATGGAAGATCACATTCTGTGCTGTATTATGGCCGATGGTTTGAACGGCTGTCTGATAGCGGGTACAGTGGAGTGTTTTTCAGGCTTCTGAGGATGATCACATCTTCCTGCTAAATTTGTCAGATTCTAGAGAATGGAGAAACTGGATCCCTTCCAAATATCAGAATGGATCAAAGAAACACTGTTGTCTGTAGACTGAGCTGAACAAACCTGGTTCTTTCCCTTAATGTGGACTTGCAACATAATTTTACATTTTAAAACCAGCACAACACAGCGTAATATCGTAATTTGTTAAGATTCAGTGTTCGTGATGATTGGGTTCTGAGATGATCGCTCGACTAAAAGTGAGAGGAAAGAGCTCATATGATGGTTCAGCTGTGCTTCACAGTATTTTGGCTGAAATCAGTGATGGATTATAGCTTCAGTTTGCGGTTTGGAAGGCTCGTATTTTGCTGCTCTAAGCAAAGCTTTCTTCCTCTGAACTTTTCTAGAGGCACCGTTGCATTTTATATGTATGAAAATCCTGACAACTCGCTGCCTCAGGCTCAGTCGTTCTCATTGCTAGGCACTGGATTCAAATTTGGTGCATTTAAGTTTAGTGTCCCAGTGAACATTTTATTAGTCTTGTCACATCAGGTCAGTTTTTATCCATATACGCAATATACAGTGGGATGAAATTATGGTGCTTCCAGGACTACGGTGCAACATTTCAAAACAAATACAAGGACTAATGTAACGTTGAGTGCAAAAGTTTGCATTCCCTTTCGCGTTAGGTTTTACAGCTGTTTCGTTATTACAAGTAACAAAAATGTTCAAACAGTGCATGTTAAGAGTAAGAAAAAAAAGTATATCCGTTTGAAAGTTTGCATCTCCCTTTCGGAACGTGATATATATATATATTCTCGAATAACTTGTATACCTATCCTTCACCTTTTTATAACTGCCTACAAACTCTTTGCGTATCCTCGGAGCAGTTGTAATATTCACCCCTATTCTTCCTGTCATCTCTGTTCAAAACTCTGCCAGATTGCTTGGCCAATCTTTGCCCATTCTTCTTTACATATCTGTTATAACCCTGCTAGATGTCGTCATACTGCCTTCTTCGAATCAGGTCCGGAGAACAGGAGGGTCATGGCAAAACCTCCTTTCAAACTATATTTTTCTGTTGATTTTTGCATTGATTACATTTTGGATTGTTGACTTGTTGCAGGATACACCCAGATTTAACTTTTAATAGTTTGGAATTCTGTGAGTCTTTTTGTTTGTTTGTTTTGTAGATAAATGAAAAATGATTTTCCTTTTTGGGGATGCAATTTTTTGCACTCAATTGCACATACAAAGTGTAAATAGTGTGACCGGTATAAGACAAGAGCAACTTTTAAATCAACAGTTTTAGTAGAATTCACTATACAGTAAATACAGAGAACAGTACAGGTAATGACATAGTACAGTAACTACAGAGAACAACACGTATTAAAGTATATTGGTGGTTAAAACAGGAAGTTTTACCTACCCCTGTGGTTAAAAATTCAACTCAATCAATTTCACTGAACTAATCCAAGATTTGTGTGATAAAATAAATCTTCTTCTTCTTCCTGGCAGTAGTAGTTATATTCTATTGTGGGTACAGGTTTGCACAAGGTGATATTTTGCAATAAACATAAAAAAAAGGGCTTGCTTATAAGTAGAATGAATTTGAGAGATGAAATTCGGCCATACATATGATATTAATCTGAGCCTGGATGCAGTGCCTTGTAGTGATGATTAGACTGAAGCTTGAAGACACGCATCCTGTTCAACTTCACAGTAATTTGTGTAAGAGTCGAGTTAATGACCTGGCATGTGCTGTTGGCTAATCTTAGCAAAGCAACATTTTGTGTGTGTGTGTGTGTGTGTGTGTGTGTGTGTGTGTGTGTGTGTGTGTGTGTGTGTGTGTGTGTGTGTGTGTG
>JAOUQW010000009.1:1102859-1126937 GCA_028565825.1 Olivaichthys viedmensis
CATGCTGGGATATGCGAAGAATCAATTTCACTGTACTGTACTTGTACTTGTATGTGTATATGTGACAATAAAGGAGCATTCTATTCTATTCTATATTCTATGGCTCTCCAGGACTGAGTCTAAAGAGAAAAGAGAGAGAGAAAATGGCCAGTGTCCTCACTGACTACAGCTACATATGGCACAGTTGAGATCTGAGTGTGAGCCTGGTGGTGTGATTCCTGAAAGGATGCTTGTCCTAAGAAGAGTTCAAAACAGTGAGAAAAGATGGAGTGCTGCCATCTGCTGGCTCAGTCATGTAAAAAATTGTTTTACAAATAGCAATTAATAACTGGTGGTGACAGAAAATTGTATCCATTTGATCTTTTTTTTACTTGAATTTATTTGGAAATAACCATGAGCATAACCATATGTAGTCAAACAGTTGCTCCAACTTCACCTCTGGATTGTTATGCAGTTTATGATCTATTAGGTCTCATTACTATGATTTACCAGATGATCAAAATGGATGAACAGCCTTGTATTTTAACCTGGTTAACCAAATAAGTCACACTGGGTAAAAGAGGATTTAAGAGTTAATTTAATTCTGAGGCAAGCCTATCAGTCAAGCATTTTCAGCACTAGAGCCTTTGGGGCTAAGCTTTTCAATACACACAGACAGCTCATCTTCACAAGTCTCTCTGTGAGGCCACTTCTTTCTGATTTAACCCAAAGCATTCAGACACTGTATAAATCTCCTAAGAAGGGTTTCCACATACAGTAATTAATTTTAACTTTAACTCAGCTTCAGACACGGGTATGTTCACACTCTCTCTGGGCCATTTTTCGGGACAGATATTAAACTCTGTGTTAAGTAACTCCATCCATAGGGTGTCTTCACTGAACACTCTTTAACCCAACAAAGGATGGTGGATGCAAATTAATATATACGCATATCTATACAAGAAAATAGAACAAGCAATGCAACAGGACAAACTGTTCATTTTCCTGCAAATTCTCATGGTAGTTTGGTTGACAGAAGGAAATGGACCACATTGACAAACAGGGGATCTCTAGTTTAATCAATATCAATATCTCAGTGTCTCTGGTTTCACTAGAAACAGGAAACACAGATTATTCTCGACTGCAAAAGATTTCAGGATAGAAAGCTGATTGACAACATACTTTAGTTCACATGTACACTCTTAGACAAAAAGGTTAAATCTAGCACCTTAAAGGGTTCTTTTGTTTGCCCCTCTGGGGAACCATTAAATGTTCTATGTAGAACCCTACAACAGAGGTATTTTCCTTATTTCCTTAAATAAGAATTTGGGTATACTACAATTTTATCCAAGTTTGTAGGCCAAATATATACCTGAGCACTAGTGGGAAACAAGATTTAGGCTCGTACGTGAATTTCTGGTAAAGAGAACGCTGAATGGTGGGATTAGGGAAGTCAGATGAGTGGTGTGTCAGCATCGTTCACGCTTTGTGTGACCACCGCCTGCTTGTTTTGCCACTGCCTTTATGTGCTGCTGGAAGTGCATCACTGTGGAGCACTTTCCCTATTGTCTTTCAATGTGAACTATTTGAAAGGCAATTAGAATCACATTACTCGCATTTAAGTATGTTGAGAAATTAAATCATCAAAAAAGAGGAGGTCAAATTGATCAACCCATTGCGATCTGGTTAAAAGTCTAATGGTGTATGTGCTTGTCTATAGTTGTAGTTGTCCTTACACTTTGCAAAAGCCTTCACCTGTGTTTGCCAGTAGTTCAGCTAGTCATGTAATCCAGCAAAGCAACAGGCTTAAGGCAATAATGACATTAATACATTTTTCCCTTTCTTTTTCACTTTTTCTTCTCTTTTTTGCATCCAAAGGCTGCTCATTTTACAGAAAATTATTAACACGCATAAATATTACATGATATCATTCCACTCTTACTTCTCTGTTGCCTAATAAAGGTGTTTACAGGAAAAAGCTACATATTAATGACGAAATAAAATTGTCATTTAAAATAATGGCCTGCATTACAATTCAAATAACAAATGTTTAAAAGAGCCATAAACAGTACAAATGAATCTCAGTAAAGAATATATGTATAGTGACATACAGCAGCACATGACTCTGACTCACTGTATTTACACACAAAAATACACACAGACACAGATATATACAAAGAGATGGATGTCCTCTGACTCACTGTACACAGTACACACACACACACACACACACACACACACATTGTATAACTCACGTAGTCAGGAAGCTTATAAAGCTCACACACTCCACCCACTCTGTCAGCATGGGTGTGGAGCTATCAGCCCAGTCAGACATTCTCAAGCTGAAGGAACTCCTTCCACTTGCATTTTTCTCTCCGTCACACTCCCCTGCTCCTTCCTTCAGACAGCACACAGCTCCAGTTATGGACTTGTACCTTGTCCTGTTGCTTTCTTTCATCTCAGCAATTCACTCAAGCCATGGCCAAGACCCAGTGCAGGAGGAAGTGGTTATAGCAAGTGAGTAGACTTTATATATTTTCCTTATTATTATTATAGCTGTTTAAGTCACAAAACATGGCAACGATTCAGGACTTTATGTTAGAGAAGTTTTGTGAATATTGTCATGTTAAGGTTTACAGATAGAGAATTTCAATCTATAGATATGTGGCATGTTTTCATTAACTTGCCTGAGAAACTTTGTTTATGACTGTCCAGTTCTGATGTCAAAAGTGATACCTGCTACTAGAATCTGAAACATAAAGGCATTAGGTTTATTAATGTTTTATAATATTTAAATTGCCTTTTTTAAACCTGTCCTGTCCTTATTGTTCCTTTTTTAGAGCATGTGCAGCCCCTGGGAGGTTGGTCTGTGGTCAACCCCAATCAGGAAGATGTCCAAGAGGCCGCAAGAAAAGCTGTGGAGCGATTCAACACAAAATCCAAGGCAAAGATGTATTTCAAGCTTGTAAACGTAACATCTGCACAAACAAAGGTATAGCATATTTTTCTGTTTCCCTGGTTTGTTATAATAGTTTGCATATATGTTGATTTAAGACATAAGCATGACTACTGTATGTGTCCACAGGTCACTAATATGATAAACTACAAAATCGACGCAACCATCGGAAGGACAAAGTGCCCAAAATCTGAGCCTGGAGATCTGGACTCCTGTGATTTGGCTCAAAAGGTATTTATTTTTTAGTCATCGGCACCAATTTGTTTGTTCTAATAATCTATGTGTCATTCACAGCCTTTACATTGTTTTGCTATCTTTTTCAAAAATTCTTTAATTTCCTTTTTTTAGCGGCTTAGGTGCAAGTTTGAGGTTCAGTTCAACCCAAGGAACGACCAATATGTGGTGAAGATGGTCTCTTGCAACAAATGATCCTGTGTTTAACGTGGACCACAGAAAGCGTATTACCATCACAGTAGACGTGAAGGAAACCCCACACTGTTTGAAGATGTATAACTGTCATAGGGAATCGCTTGCGCCTTATTGATGTCCTAAAACAGAACGGCTCCCTCTGGGAGGGCTATAATATACTAGAAATTGAGAAAATATAATTGCTATGTTTTGTAAGATCTGGAAATGGAAATTAATGTATAAGTTACGGAAATAAACGGGCATGACATTAGACTCTCTCATTATTGTGTTCACAGAGATATACAGTTGAGTGCAAAAGTTAGCATACCCTTAAAACAAAATAAAAACAAAGAAATTAAAATTTATACCAACTAAACATTTAGTGAGTTGGGTTTCACAGATGTTTCTTTATCATTACAAGTAACAAAAATTAAAAATAGTATATGCTAAGGTATTTATATTCAAAATGACATAGTTCAAACTTTTTAACTGTTCTATTTGTTCTAACTGTCATATTCTGCCTTCTTCAGATCAAGTCTGGAGACCGAGAGGGTCACTTCTTTTGGTTATTTTCAAATTGTTTCTCTGTTGATTTTGTCTTACATTTTGGATTGTTGTCTTGTTGCAGGATACACGTACATTTCACCTTTACTTCTTGGAATTTTTTTTTTTGTTTGATAAATTGTAAAACAGAGGTACAATTTATTTTAAACCAGACACCATGGGGGATGCAAATTTTTGCACTCAACTGTAAATGTACATGATAATAAACACACAAAGTTCAGTTGGAAAGTTGGATTTGGATGGTGATGGTAATGATGATGGAGCTTCTGTGGGAGAGTCACTGTGTTCAGCTTTTACTCAGAGCAGCAGACTAAGGACACATCTGCCAAAGCCCTGCGGTAACACACCCGCTAGAGCCCCATTACTCATTTACAAGCCATGACGCTGTTTTTCCAGTAACCTCTGACGGATAGTTTTTTATTATATTTTCCTTTCCCATTTTCCCTAGTTACTATTCATTTACGCTACTTTAAAAAAGGTCTAGCAATAATACAGCTTGGAAATTTATGATAATTGAAACTGGAGATATAAAATTAGACTTTTTTTTTTGAGTATTTAAATTACAATAAGACAGATGTATTACCAATATATACAGTACCATCACATAAAGCCAACAAGTTCATTTTACATTTTATAATGAAAACTTAAAAAAATAAACATATGTTTAATCTGCTTGTGGAACCAACTGGAGAAAACACTTCAGTCTCCCAGGACGTTTTTGTTCACACAGTCGTCTCTGTCTTTGGTGTCAACTTTGAGATCAGGCATTGGGATAGGAAACTGCGCTCATCCATATACCTGCATGATGAGCAGATAACTGATTAATAACTTGTTCATCATAAACCTAATGAAATCACCATGTCATATATTCTCTGCTAAACTGTACCTTTGCTTGTCATCTTTCGTACCCTTAGTATGTATCTTTCACCAGAGAAAATGAATGTAGTGTATCTTTACCACTAATTTAAGGTACATATGAGGATCTTAAGGGCCATAGCCGTACCTCAGATGAGTTTTAAAAGTACACTACATTCACCTTCTCTGAAAGATACATATTAAAGGTACATGAAACGTACATTGAGGATACCACCCCAATGACAAGGAATGGTACAGTTTAGTACCTTATTTCTGAGAGTGTCCTGTCCATTACAGTTTCAATTCGCCCATTAACCATCTTAGAGCTGCATGAACTTCATGCACCTCCTCCAAGCTATATTCAAAACATCTGTCTAGATCCATCTCTGATTTCCGAGTATGACTCACTTGGTGATGACGTGCTGTATCTCTTTGTTCTCTTCCTCTTGTAGCTTCAGGAGAACTCGTTGGAGAATGGGCAGCTCTAAATTGATATACTGTGCTACCTAATAAACCATTGATGATAAGGGTTAGTTTGGGTTTAGTGATTCAAGATGGCTGCATGGCTTACAACAGTGGACACTGTAGAAGTTCACTTACATCCATGCTAACTTCCTCTTCATCAGTGTCCATGAGGAAGATTCTCATGATGTCTTCTGATGGCCCTTGAAGAAAACGCTCCCAAAGCGGAAGGTCTGAGCTGCCCAACTTTCTTCTTTCTTTGAAACAGAGACAGAGTGTATTGATTTTGGTGTATTTATGTTTAGTCCACTTATCCTAGACACTTGCTGATTGGGTCAATACTGCTACAATAGTGAATGTCCATCAATATAAGTCTTGGGGACCTCTTTGACAACACAATTATTTATTTTAGAAAGAACCACATAACATCTTCTCTTGAGCTGTAATTTCCCTTATTTTATCAGATAACCATGTCATACAAAGCTGTTCTTCCTTATTAGTCACATATTTAAGCACAACTCAGAAGCATTAGGAAGTGTGGGGCCATATGATAAGACCTCAGCTAACCATTACTAAGTTCCTTCGAACCAATAAGAGCAGAACTGTGAGGAAGAAACTCTGGTTACTGATAAACTGTAATTTGTTTATGTGCCTGAGAAGAAGCAATGACATTCAGGCATCCTTTCTAATGTTAGTTCAGCAAACAGTAGGTATTTACAAAGCAACTATAAATCCACTAGTTATAGCAACTGAAAATCCCCGATAATCCACTGTGTGTGCTGCTGCTAAAACATAGTGTACCCTCAAGCTCATCTGAATAAACAAATTAACATTTATTCTCTTTACCACTAAACTTCAGTTCTGCCCACACAAATGTGCACAGAACACAAACAACCCACTTTAAAAATAAAACAAACCTTTAATCTTTAAACATGTTTAGGATCAAAATTACCCTAAAAATACGGCCTGCACAACTACTAATGCTTGCAAAGTGGTGCAATGGAAGCATGCTAGGCCTGTAAACCAGAGGTCCATAAATCAAAACCATCCTCCGCTAAAGACTGCTGCCACATACTTGATGTTGTATGTATTGTAAAATTGGTATGCCTTTTATTAATAGTGAGTTTTATGGTTGGCAGTGGAAGCTTGGTGTTTATGGTTCTGTGCTAGTGACCTTAAGGTTGTGAGTTCAAATCCCAGGACTACCAGAGAGTCATTGTTGGATCCTTGAGCAAGGATTTAATTAATCCTCAATTCCTCAGCTACATGCTTATATTTTATTGTGTTGCACCTTTTGTTTCTAATAAAAGCATCTTCCAAATGAATGAATGGGAATTTTCATAGTATCCTCAAGTAGCAGGCAAAACAAGTTTTTAATCAAAATTTCTTATAAGGCGAACAATTGCATTATGCCATAAAAAATAGCATCAGAGAACACTGCAAAAACACTTTGAAGTACACATACCTCCACTTTGATGAATGCAATATAAGGCAAATTCACTGGGATCATTTTCTATCTGCAATAATAAACAGGGCTGCATGTCAGCATGTTTCATCTCGAATCAATGAAATCTCATTGACTGCATTCAATTAGAAATGAAGGAATGAATAAATTAGGAGGTACTAGTGACTAATACATATTCCTAGATGCATATTTTATAATGCATACTTTACCAGCTAGTATATTGCAAGTCATCAAAGGCATACCTTAAATTTATGTAGGAGCTGCCAGATGACCTCGTGTGTCCTCATTCTGCTGTTGATGCGGACGTTTGTGGTTGTCCCATGGGATGGCGTAAATATCGATGTCTGAAAAGATATTTAAAGTTTAACTTTGAGATTTTATACCCCCCGAGGCTCCATCCTAATTCCTTTCGTACAAAATGCTTTGTTTTAAACAGTCTTTCCCAAATCCTGGTTCTCGAGTTCAGCTGCACTGAACATTTTAGTGTTTTTTTCTGAATTAACTCATTGGCTCATTATCCTGCACTTTATGGATGTGTTAGATCAGATTAACATTTAAATGAGCATTGGAGAAGGACTGCACAACCACCAATGGAGGAAACACTGTTTTACAATATGAAACTACAGCTGTATTCAGATTTTTTACATTACATGCCACTCGGGGACCAATGCACCAAACTCAGGTTCCAAGCCTCAGTCGTTGAGTTCCTAGCCTTTTTCTCTGACCTTATAGTTATAGAAATGGCCATTAATGGAGAAGCGATGCTGCCTGTTACTCTGCCTCTCCTCTGACGTCTTGGTCTTCACTCTCTTCTTCACCAGAGAGGCGTCACTCTTGGTGCGGAACAGGATGGAACTCTCTGTGATGGGCTCGGGCCGTGGCACCCTGAGTGTCTGGCACTCATACACCTTGTAGTCTTTTGCTTTTCAAGAGGAAAAATTAAAGTGTCAGACACACTCACAGCACGTTACCTCAATTTTCTGAATGACCTAAAGACCTTTTGCTTTTCTGCGAATGCAGAATGGTAATAGTATGTATCATTCTACAGATTTTTACAAAATAATAATAAAAAAAACCCTTGCCTTTGTGTTTGTAGGCCATTTCATTTATTTATACTTTGCTATTAATGGGCTACAAAACTATTTTAAAGGAGCAGTGTGTAATTTTTAGAGCCCTTGCAAGGCTGATTGCAATTGCATAAAAACACTGACATGCCCCCCACCCCCTTGAAACTACATATGCTTTGTGAATTGCCTTTTAAGGAAAATGGGTGGAGCTGAGCTAATTTCCGGGCCAGAAAAATGTAAACAGAGACCAGAAAACTAAAGAAACTAGCAAGATCTATTGCTTGGCAATATTGCAAATCGCAATTTTTCTAAGGTATAGAAACACTTCTAAACATTCCAAACTGCACTTTTTAGGAAAGTAAAACAAAAAAGTTAAATGTGGTAACTTGGTATGTGTATGCCATAAAGGTCTGTGCATAAATATGATAAGATTTTGAATGAAAAGGGGATTTAACCTGCAGCACAACTGTCAAGAGTCTCCGACTCATCTTGAATGTTTTCCTCTAGTTCATCGATGTGATTGAGATTGTCAAATTCTCCCCAACGGGTCATACCCCTGAACAAAACAGACAAACAAACAAATGCTAAAGCTTTTCATATTATTGCATATTTGTGAACGAACAAGCCGAAGGGTGGCCTGTCAAACCGCCTGTATTTAAAGGGGTTCTGTATATTTCAGTAACCTCTTGTTTCCAAGTGGGCTGATGGGGTCTGGAGAATATCTTGGAGGCTTGGAGTTGTCCCACGGTACCATCTGTTTCTCATCTTGGATTTTGAGGCGTATTGGTCTCTTCATGCCCCAAGACACAACAAGGAACCCTTCGAGGGTTACCTGACCTGCGATGTTCTGAAGGGACATAAAGGGTCACATCAACAAGACTGCTCAGCATGGGAGCAGGAGAGGCAGTCCATAGTGCTGGTGTTATTCCAGCAGCTGGACTATCAGAGTTCCCTTTATTTTTAGGAAATCAGTTTCCAGGACTTTTCCAGGGTATTTTCCTGGACATTTTCCATGGCTTATGGAACAAGGCTATTTCTTGCCTTTTTTCCCCCCTCTGAAGGAGTGCAATGAGTCCAGTGTTCTGGAGGCCCCCTTGTGGTTTGAAAAGAACAGGGAATGCAACCTGAAATGTACCCAAAAGTTAGAGATGTGCCATGGGAAGGTTATTATGAAGAGCATATGGTGAAGAGGAACTGAGAAACAAAAGTAGAAAAAGAGAAATGAGGAGAAACGGGCCCAAAACACTGGTGAGAAAAAAGTGCTAACTAGTTGAATGTTGTCTTTTTGTCAGTTTAACACCCACTATTAGGCTTGTTATAGTTCAAATGTGTCTAACTAACGTTGGCTAGCCTCGAATAAGATTGAGGTTTTAGGCTAACTCACATTAAGTTGCTGGCTAGCCAGCTAGTAAACTGTAGTACATTTTAAAATGTAAACAGCATAAAAACTGTTCTGCAGTGATTCTGGGCCTATTTGTATTGTTTCAGGGAAAGATTTGGGGGTGTCAGTAGAGCCAGGTTAAAGGATTCAGGTACAATTTCCATTTAAATAGCAAAATCCTTGTTAGCTATATAATGGAATATAGCTCATTTATTTTCATCTCGAAAAATATTAGCTAAGGTTAAAGGTTAGCTATCAGAACAACATTATGGTAAGCTAATGAAATAAGTATAAACCTAGAAGTAATAAGTATAAGTAATAAAGCTATAAGTAATAAGTATAAGTAATAAACCTAATTATTGCCACATTGTGAGGAGCAAAAAGTTTGGTTAATAAAATCTGAATCTTTATAGTTCATTTCTTCCCTCTGAATACCTAGCTAGTATATTCACAATGGCATGCTAATCATGGGATGCGTGGGGACCCTGTTTGTCAACAGATTTATTTTTGATTTGTTAATTTTTTTTCATGTGATTTTAGCCATTTAAGCATAATAATCAGATCATGGTATGTCAAATACCACCTTTTTTCTTCTTTCTTACTGATGGACTTAATAAATGACTTAATAAAGGACTTAATAATATAACTATTACATTCTGCAACTATTATTTGGAACTTTGGCAGTTTAGCAGTTGAGACGAAAGTGATAGTAGTTTCTCTTCTTGTGCTCCGACGCCTTCATCCAGCTTGTTTTTCTATTCATGCCTGGCAAATCAGGTGAATAGTTAAACAAAAGGCTAGCTGCTGGGTGTTCTGAAAGGGAGACTGTACTGGATGAGTAATGCATGGAGCTGCTGCTTCATCCTAATTTATCATCACACCTCTAGCCAGAAACCAACCAAAATAAGTGTGTTATGAATCTATAGTAGGGTGCTACGATTTTTGCAATGTGGAGAACATGGATGGCATCACGGATTTGAGACATAAAAATGGATTTCAGTTTAAACACAGACAACAACAGACATTTCTGAACATATTAAAGATAAATAATTGAATAATAAGCTGGGACTTAAACTTAAAGGAGGTAAACATTTTGGGCTGTTTGTCCTTATGACGATTCTGAGAAATTTGCAGAAACCCTGTTGTGCTTTTGTGTATTTGTGTACACACCATGGTGTGCAAGGCGTCCAGCACCTGCATGTCAGTAAAGTCATGTGGGTTAGCTAGCTGCATACAACTAATGGGAATAATGTCGTAGGGATTAGCACCAGATACTTTCATTAGCTCAGCTTGCTCATTGTAACTTAACTGCTCACGCTATAACTAAGCGCAGTACTAAATCACACACAGCCAATGCACCCACTCACAGATGCAGCAGGTTTGTTTTCATTTCGGTACGTTAAAAAACAACAACTTTAAAACCATCAACAAAAACAGAGGAATGCATCGCTAAGTTCTGGTCTGAGCTGAAACCCAATGACTATTCCACATCAGATAGTCAGTTAATCTGTTTATAAACAAACATTTTGATATGATGCATGCTAATATACTTCAATTTTGTTTTTATTAAAAAGAGATATGATGTATTTTTGTATTTAAAAAAAAAACATGTATCAATTTCTGATGTTACAAAGGATAAAAACGTAAAAATAAGTCACATAGAAATAAATCCGAAAAATACAAAAATGAAAAAAAAAAAATAGACTCCATAGGACCCTACTATAGTCATACAGTCAAAAATTGTCATAAATAGACACGTTAGGGTAAGAAAGTTGCTCGAAGCTCTTGAGATACATAATAAGCCTCAATAATGTTATAACAATACAACCTAACGCTGGTATAAAATCAGTGCCCTCCAAACCAACCAAAATCCGAAATCCAAGAAATTGTGATTGTTACCTCGTGGACATATAGCTGCAGATGAGTCTTGTCCATCAGAAAGCAGTTATAGGTATTGAGTAAAGAGCGAAATTTCGTCCTGTGTGTGTCAGAGAGCAATTTCATTATATTAAACAACTCTAATGAAATATATAAGTAAATAATTCATAAGTAAATAATTCAGTCGCTAACCTTGAGAAAGTTTTTCCATCACCAAAGTGGACGATCATGTGTGGTCGAGCCATAGACATTTCCAAAAAAAAAACATCCAGTCCTGCCAAGAAAGTGGGTTTTTAATTCAGGCCACTCATTTGCCACAGAACATAGAAACGCCAGTCCTTTTTAAAGCACTGACATACTGTAGACGGCCTGCTATTCATACAGTCAATCATTCCGCAGTAGTCATTTAAACAGTTGTTACTGGCACAGTCCATTGATTTCCTTAATCACTGTGTTCAAACTTGTTCTCTCAGGATTGGAATCTCTGCTATTTGACTTATGGCTCGTCAAATAGGCTGTGTTAATATGTGAGGAACCAATGAGCCTTTGTAGACTCAGACTTTCTTTTGGTCTGGAATAAGCTGCTGTGTTTGGAAACAGTCTGTGTGTTTCTGGTTGTACTTTCAGTTTGGTGGTTACATGAGTTTATTTTGAGAATTTGTGCTTATGTGAGCACTCAGGTGCATGCATGCTCTGATTGGAGGGTAGGTCCGACTAAATTTCCAACAAAATCTACTGAATATAGTTATAGGAACTGAGCAAAGCCATCCATGGTGTGACAATAGTACAGTGGTTTGGGGCTTTTAATGAGCACCTTTGACAAATGAAACAGTCCATGCACATATTCTATGTAGCTAGACGAAGTATCCTTCCCCTCTTCTGGATCACATGCATAACTTAGCTAAAAAGTCTTCCCTCAAGCTCATTAAACGCTAAACCATTGCAATCTACACCATCATCAGGTTCTAGATTTGAGTTGGCGATTCCATATTCACTCTTTGAACACAACACCACTAAAACCTGACTCACGGGCTGCCCAGAGGCACATAAAAACACTGACCCAACGCCGCTCTCACCTGTTGCCGGCTCAGATCCAATGTCAGCAGACTCACGCTGGAATGGGTTCCATGTCTCTACGATCTCCAGTTCCAGCCTGTTAGACCGAAGGCTTTAGGGTACAGGCAATGTGGGATAGGAGGACAGGAGGGAGGACCTGCGTGCCAGTCAGGTGTTAATGACTGGAGCATTCAGACCGTGTTGTGCTGTAACTCGAGCCGACTCAACTCTCTTCTGAACATTCTGGGAGTGTTCGGCAAGTTGTGGAGATTTAGACACACCCATAGGTACGTGCCACTCACCTCACACTACAATAACGAGCTTAACCCTTTCTGTACTGACAAAGCAGATACCATGGAAACATAACACATTTCCCATAAGACTTGTATTGTAATCATTGAGCAAGACGTCTGCTTAAAAATAAGGCATAGAACCTGAGAGATCATTCAATAGAAGAACAAAATCACTTAAATCCTTTCTGTCCTTTCGCTTTTGATTATGCATGCCCCACAACTGTCACCCTCTCACTCAACACATTCACGAACAGCATGATATCAGCAAAGTAACTTCCGCATACACTATTTTTATTGCGCCGTTGCCCTTTAACTGCCCTATTTGCTATCTGTTTTGTTATGCCAAACAGGTGGTCTGCATACAGAGGGACTGAGTGCCTTAAATCTAAAGGTGATGTGCACTGGACAGAAGCCACTCCCTGAACACAAAACAAACATGAATGAACTTTGAACTGTACCCTTTTTCACATTTCTTACTTTTCTCCTGAAGTGTGTTAACATGTAAAGTTGTAATCTCTTTCTCTCTTGCATTCTCAATACACAGAGAAGTAGAGTCTCTCTCTCTCACACACACACGCACGCACGCACACACACACATACACACACAAATAATGACAGATATGATACTAACTACTTACATCTGAATTTAAAGACTCCTTATGGAAAATATTTAAGGTTCATGAGTTAAAGGTGTAGTCACCGATTATGGCAAAGTTTAGGTCAAGCTAGCTGTTTTGAAACTCAAAATACAAACAAATACAGCCCCTCCCTTCAGTGTTTTCTTCAAAGCCACGCCACCAAAACACATACACAGACGCTGCCTGAGCTAGAACACCTGGATTGCCAGGCAACATGATTGACATGCACGTAGAGACGCCACCTTGTTCTGATTTGAGGAGTGTTCAAAAAGTGTTCTGACCTAAAAATCATTCACCCATGCATATCTCTCATTCATAAATCAGACACCAAAACCAATCACATGGCCTTTGCACTTTCTTGTCCCCAATAGCAAAAAGGTAGGAGCTGCGGGACCCGGAATATTTTGCATACACGACTTGCATACCTGTAAATAATCATACCTGTGTTGCAAAGTGGACACTGTGGACATTTAGTGCACCCCTGTTTCATCTCATTTTAACTCAGTCCTTTATTCCAAACAGGTTATATTCTGTCTATTCGCCATCACTCATTTGTGTATCTGTTGACTTTTGTAATTGTTCAACATGCTTGCACATCCAAATAGCAACTGTGATGCTCATGCTAAGAAAGTGGACAGTTGGACATGTAGCTCTCCAAGTAAACACTGGATGGCGGTAGAGTTTCACTTTAGTGAGCCTGAACACTGGTAAAATGAAATGTGATGCATTACTCATTACATATCCTGTTTTTCTATATGTTGTCAATTTAGTATGCCTGCAAAAGTAGACTAACCTTTGTAGTCTGTTCAATCCCAAACATGCCACGTGACATGACGAAAATTCAAACAAACCTTATGGAAAGCACAATCACCCCATAAACAAATTCCAGTTTCCTCTCCAGCTGAACTACATGTAAGTATGTAATGAAAGAGTCCCACATAATGTGTTACAGCCTCTATTTAGACATTTAGGTGAAAGTGAGATCTTTGGGGTTTGCATTGTGATTGGGTTACAAACCGAAATGCTGATCTAGCAACAACATGCTAAGTTACCTCCATTGGGGGTCATGGGCAGTGGTCAGATTGTAACAAAAAATTTCAGGGGATTCAGTTGACAAAAGAGTTGAGGATATAGCTACATTGAAATTCCTGTTTTTTAGCCAAAGAAAAAGCCTAGTTGGCTTAGTAGCCTAGGTAGCTTAGTAGGCTAGCCTTTTCCCAAATGTCATTGGAATCAAAAATTGCTTTGGAAATACTCTAAAGCCTATTTCACCTAGAGAAGAAAGCTCAAATTAATTCATCCTGGGAGGCATGAAAAAGTTTGCTACACAGAAAAAAAAAACCTCACATAAATCAGTTAGTTAGCTTGCTACAACATACTAATGTAATAGCCTACACTCTTCGGGAAAAAAAAGGTTTCATCTAGCATACTAAAGGGTGCAAACCCTCAAAGGTTCTATGTAGATAAGGGGGTTTCCCGTTCAGAAAAAGTTCCAACTAGAACCTCTTTAGAAAGCTAGAACCATTAACCATCCAAAGAACCCTTGAGAAAACCTTTTTTTTCTCAACAGATTTTGTTGTAGTGTTCGCTTTTTGATGGTTGTTGATAACAGACATCTTAAGTGATATCATAGAATGACATTAATCCAAAGAGGATGGAAAATGGGAATGGCAGTGTTTTTCTTTTCTTTTTTATAATAAAGGAATGGCATACACTTGCATCCTCCCTCAAATCAAGAGACGTTAAGACATGAGACCTCAAGACATGGTCGTCACTAGGATGAGGGACTTAATTTCAGCGCGGTCACGTTAACCCACACACAAGTGTTGATCAGGATCACAGGTCCTGAAAAGCAATGTTGATTAAAGCCAGCGATCCTTACCCCGTCCACGGGTATCTTGCGAAAGGCCAGTGTTTCCTACAGCAGGGAGGATTTCAATCTTGTATTGTGTCCATCGCTCGTATTGTGTTGCTGCATGTGACAAGAGCCTGCCAAGTTTCAGAGTGACATTGCTCTGAACAACAGCCCTGTATTAATCTTACATTGTCAATGTGTCTGTTTGTGATGGAACAACACATGTGAGCTGCCTCAGCTGTCTCGAGCATGTGTGACATTAAGCTCTTTATTACGTGTTTATTAGCATATACTAAAGACCACCTGCCCAGGAGTCACAGAAAGGTTCAGACACGAGAGACATTTTTTGACCATGACTATGACTAACCAAACAAAAGCGATGTTTCATCTGTTTTTCATTGTTTTCTATCCTTTTGACTTTGCAGTTTTTTCCAGGTGATTGATGGTGAAGTTCATAAGTCAGATATGTACTTCTCATGCTAAGCTTTCAGCAAGTGTAGAGAGCCAGTTTGCATCTAAAATGGACTTGGCAAGCCTATAGTCAATGTAAAGCCATGTGTAACCTGTAATCACGTAACTGCTATGCTAAGATAATTGGCACCTGGCATGTACATTGGCAGATTTAAACAGCTAGCACGACTGTACAACTAAGATGGCTAAACAGAATGTGTTAATAGGTAACAAGTTTTGCTTCTTCTGTCAGCAAGCTTTACAGCATTTATGACTGAATCAGGCTTAGAACCTGCAAAGGAATTGTTAAAGGATTCATGTGCTTTTCATACTGACATCACACTTCACGTTTAGTCCAGCCTCCTAGCTCCATTTCCTCCCTTGCGATCATCTTTAACCATAAAAGCATTTTGGCAACGAGTCTTTATCTTTGTTACAGCTTCTTGAAAACATCATGTCCCTGGTGAAGCTACGTTTGTTTTCATTTTCACATCTGCACGTGGGTGGGAGCTTTTATCTTTGGCCCTCGTTGATCCATCATCATGCTGAGTGTGACAACGGCAAGTCAGAATTGATGTATTTACAAGCCTACAATCTGCTGACACACACAAACCCTGATGTCCTTGAAGACGCAGGCGGTTTTAAAACCTGACTGAAGAAACTGTGCAAACAAAATCTTTTCCAAGCTCTGGCTGCTTCCATTTCCTGAGACACTTAGAATAAGCTGAGCCCTTATTTATGTTTTTCCCCAACTACAGTCCTAAAAGGCAGAAGCCGAGAAGATGGGAGCATAAACACACTCTTTGGGAAATGTCATTCCCCTGCTTAAAATAAATCAGAGTGCACAGGCCAGCGGGCAACAGGTGGGTCCGCCACACAAAGGCCTCGTGAATGCAGGCGCCGCGCCAGTCACGTTGCTGCTATGACTGTTATGAGTGAGAGCTGGCCTGCGCTGTTTGAATAGCACAGAGGAAACTGCAGCTCTCTGTATGCACACTGGAGAGAAGAAGCTGATCAGATATCCTGCCACACTCCCATTTAGCCAAAAAGGTTCATTCGCTGCCTTTTTTAAACTGTCTTTTTTAAACTGTGTAATGGCAAAACAAGATGAGCATTTTATTAGGAAATCATTTAGTTTAACCCTTTGA
This sequence comes from Olivaichthys viedmensis, assembly GCA_028565825.1. Taxonomy (NCBI): domain Eukaryota; kingdom Metazoa; phylum Chordata; class Actinopteri; order Siluriformes; family Diplomystidae; genus Olivaichthys; species Olivaichthys viedmensis. The sequence goes on from JAOUQW010000009.1 coordinate 1,119,315, forward strand.
AGTCCCAACTTATTCTAGTTTGTTATCTTAAAGCATATTATTCACTAACTACTATGAATTATTCAGTAACTACAGTGAAATTAATAGGAAAGGATATGGAATGGAATGTAGGTCCTCATAGTTATTATTTTTATTATTACTTACTGTAGAGCTAAAAAAAACAAAACATGGCTTTTATAATGAAATAATTTGGTTTTAACATATTGTGCGTTGTAATATTCGGAGAAGACACAGGCTCACATCCTGGATTCTAGATATAATTTTTTTTTTATTATTATCACTTATTTACTGTAAATAATGTATGGTTTTAAAGCAAACCAAAATAAGGATTATGTTATTTTATGGATTTTATGATTGAATACTATTCGTGACCTTAGTGCTATAAGGTTCTATCTGCCATTCAATCTTAACCCAGATAGAACCTTATAACACTAAGGTCACGTATTGTTTTACCATTTTGTTCATATTACGATATTGCCAACTCATCTACTGTAAGTTTTCTTTAGAATGCATAGTTTTTATTTATCTATTTATTTTGCACTATCAGGAAAAAAAGGTTCCATCTAGGACCTTAGAGGGTTTTTCAAGCTGTCCCTCTATGGTTCTATGTAGAACCTGCCAACAGAGGGTTTTCCTTTCAGAAAAGGTTCCAAGTAGAACCTCTTTAGAAAGCTAGAACCATTAACCATCTAGAGTGTATTGTTACAATTATTATTATTATTATTATACTCGCTTATTGTAAAACTCATTGTAGAATAGACCTTTATAGCCAAATAAGATGAGAATTTTGTGATTTTATAAATAAATACACTTGTGACATTAGTGCTTACAGGATTTAGTGCTGCCACAGAACGTACAGACACACTATATGTATCTAAGGTATACAGTATGTTAGGTGTTAAGTAACTGAGCACAGTCTGCTGGCCTTTCCTGAGGCTGCTTTCTGCGTCTCCACAGGCTCCATGAGGTTCCACTGAGCTGCTCATATCGCTGCACGGATATCAGGCAGCTGCTGCTGTCCGTCTGCTTCAGCAAATCATACATGCACAGCACTGACAGACAGAGTGGCCGGGCCTCATACACACACATACACGCACTGAAATGCATGCCGACATCTACATGGGGAAACCTATCTTGTGAATAGAAAAACAGTGCAGGGATTTTAACATGAAGCTGACGGGTGGATTTTAGAAGCCGGTTTGAAACGCAGATTTCAAGTATGAAGCTCCCTGAAAACATTCCAGTGCTCCAGATCTTCCTGCTGGCGTATCTCAGCCTGATCAGCGCTGTACAGAAAGGTGGGTCACTGTGCTTTTTATTACAGCTGAAATCCTCATTGGCTGGAACTTACACTGAACTGTTATTCTTATTCATATTAATTGAAACACAACTATAAAGTTGACAGGTTTTGTTCTGTACAGCAATATATGTCAAAATCGTTTTCATACAGCTTTCTGTTAATTTTCTGTGCTGTGATTATCCCATGATTAGTGCAAGAAGGAGCCAGCATTGGATGTTGAAGTTATGACACTGCCACGGCATTTACACCTTAATATAAATCTGCTACTGTGGACCTAATAATTTTATGACTATGAATGACATCTACTGCAACATGCTATTACAACATTAGCAAGCTTATATTTAATCCCTATTACATGTTTAATATGAGGTATTTACATAGCTTACATATTCATCACAATGGAGCTTGAAAAGGAGCCTCTCTTACCAAAGTGTAAAATGAATTTATTGCATGAAATGGCAGGGCATCTCAGAGGAATGAGAGAAAGATTTTAATCCATGCATTTCTGATTTAAAGCATGAAGTCACGTGGTACCCTGGGCTGAAATATATCACATATGATGCTGGGAAAACCTGAAAGCATTGCTAAGTGCTCATAGTCCTCCATTTCTGCTTTGTTGTGTCTAATGAAGATTGTATTTGATCGTTTTGGGACTTGCGAAAATCACATGAGGAAATAAAAATGAGAAGTCAGCAAGTCTAAACATGACATGTGATAGGGTCATGCATTCTTTCATTCAAAAACCTAAAACAACTCATGAGGTACATGAAGTATTGTGAAACTTTAGATGAGTCTCAAGAAGAGTTTTGAAAGACTCCCCTCAAAATGGAGGATTATAAGGAGGATATAGATTTTCTAAAGAACCTCATACATTTTTGGCCATTATACATTCATTATTACTGAACATCTAATGGGGCCAAAATTATTATAATACATATCATCAAGCAATAGTTACTTTCTAGATGTTGAACAAGTTATTTTATGAATTTTAAGCAAATATTGTGGATTATTTTTCCATATGAATCATATTCTAACTGTCTTTGTTTGAATTTGGTAAACTGCTCTGAAGGTCGCTTAGACAGACAAGCCAAAAAGTTGACACTGACATATTACAACCAAAATACCTGCAATAAAACTTGGCATCACACCCAGAGATGGCCACAGTAGAAGGAAAAATATGACACTACAGAACAAAACAGCAAAGCACTGATGATGTGAAGGTTGGGGAGAACTTTCACTGAGATCAGTGTTGGTTTCTGGAGGCTACTTTGGTGTTGGCCATATATGCATAGAAATTTCGAGAGTTGTTCAGCTCTGGTGCATAGACAGGACAGGAGTGTGCTAAGTAAGTCCTTGGCTGATGCACTTCTAAAGTTCAGTAACAGTGTGAGGAAGAGGTGACATATCCGCTGATTCTCACATCAGGAACTGCCAGGTTGCGTTCCAGAGGATCGAGACGGAGCAGTCAGCCAGTGCTAATATTTCCATGTGAGAAAACTGAGCGGGGAACGAGCAAAGTTTGCAGAGTCATGGTGTAAATTACTGAGCCGCTGGCTGAACTTTGTGGAGGATTGACCCACATGCTGTGCAGGGACTAGAACGGGATGAAATAAATTGACCTGAGGAAAGTGAACTTGCAGAGTGGCTCTTCATGCTGGCCAACAAATCAACAATGGTGGGTGGGTAGTGTTATCTACATCAGAATTACAGGTTTACATAAGCATTGGCCACTTGCTTATGGTTCACTAAAAAACTATCAGTTATATTGATTCCTTTTGGAGTTTGATTCCTGATAGGGTCATACTGATTCCTGTTGATTCCTGATTGAGTCATATTGATTCCTGATGGAGTCATATTGATTCCTATTGATTCCTGATGGAGTCATATTGATTCCTAATGATTCCTGATGGACTCATATTGATTCCTATTGATTCTTAATGGAGTTATATTGATTCCTGTTGGGGTTTGCCTTTGTTCCAATCTCCATCCATGGACTGACGTTGCTAAAACAGATATGGATATGATATGGCATGTCCTACCAGGAAATAACTGGCCTGATCCATTTTCTTACTTAATGAGAGCCCCACTGCAAACTTTCCAAGTAGAACCCTTTTAGAAAGCTAGAATCCTTTAAAGAATCCTTTTTTTCTAAGAGTGAAGGACTGACTTAACAAATGCATCACCACAAGAAATTCTGCAACTCTGCTCCCTGTTCTTACCAATGACCAGACGCGGCTTGGTTCCTGTCAGCTGAAGAAGCCTTTGAATTTATTTATGCAGGCTTAGAGATAATGGCAAAGTGACGCTAGCAGTCCTGCATCCACATTGTCATTGGCATTAGCAGCATGCCTCTTCTCCCTCGTGACCCCCTTTGAGGTCGTTAGTTTTCGATGTTGCAAAGAGCAGCGTTTAGAATTTAAACTATGTTGTTGTGAAAGTTCCATTTCACAACAGCCACCATGAATACCGTTGCTATTTGAGGTCAAATGCTGTCATATTTCTTGTAAATTTGTCCTCCTTCTTAGCATGATTAATGAGGAAGCAAGCTAGCTTTGGTACACTGACTGCTTAGGTTTCGCCACTGTGTGTGACTCATTTGAGATCTATTGCCTTTCATGGCCCAGGTCTAATAAGGCTAAATACTTTGAGAATGTTATTTGTGCTGTTTATGGTGCTAATTAATCTCTCTCTCTTTCTCTCTCTCTTTCTCTCTCTCTCTCTCCCCCCCAGCTCCACGAATCACAACCTTACTTGAGACAGTGGATGCCTTGCTGGATCATAATACTACGTTTATATGTGAGGTTGACTCCTACCCTCTAGCAGATATAACATGGACGCGTAATAATTACCCTATACGGTTAGTAGTTCTGCCATAAATTTTCCATAAATTAACACCTCTTCTAAGTGAAGTCTCCTGCTACCAAAGGCCATCATATCACACCATATCAAATCTTCTGTTTATTACAGGCACTATGATTCACGATACATTATCAGAGAAAATAGCCAAATGTTGATCATTCCCAATGTGAGGGACACAGACAATGGAGAATACTGTTGCATTGCCGATAATGGGATTGGAGAGCCAGCGAAAAGCTGCGGGGCTTTGCAGCTGAAGATGAGTATGTTTTCTGTATGATAGTAAATGATATTCTTAATATGAAGACAACCTTCCATAGCTCTAAACTTGAGTTACAATAATTTACATAACCAGAAACCTGACGCTCTCCAGCTATAATAATCTTTGTCGAAATAATGCCATGACCTTCCAGGGAGAGTGTAATGGTGCATGTCATTCCACCATTCCCTCTGTTTTACTATTTATTTGCTTAGTGGCACTTATATACAGTACTGTGCAAAAGTCAGAGAGTACCCTTTTGTTTATTTAGTTTTCAATCAAATGGCCATTCAGTGCTTATTGTTAATTATTTGGTGGCAAACAATAATGATGGGAAAAATGTATTTAACAGAAAATCACAAAAGTGTTCAACACATTTCACATTTACAGGATTATTGTCTGACACCAAAAAGGTAATAATGTGTTACTGCATGATTGTTTGACTGAAAATGGAATTCATTTACTGTAACATTTTCCCATCATTTCCCACCAAATAATTAACAATAAGTACTGAATGACCATTTGAAAACTGAATAAAAATAAAAGGGTAGTCTCTGACTTTTGCACACTATTGTAGGTGGAATAAGGATGTTTCAACAGCGACTGTACATGGACATATAGTGTAAATTGCCCCAATTCTAGGCTTCCGACTACGCCTCATTTATTTATGATACTGCTGTTCAACATGCACTTTGTGATTCAAATATTAAAAACAATCAGAATATTTTAATATCAAGTCTATAAATTAGTTCACAGAGTCATGTTAATCCTAGTATTGGACTAAGTCAGACTTGTGCAGTTGGGATTCCGCATTAAAAGTGTTTTTACACTAGTCTTAATCTGTGTTCATGAAACTGAACATTAAAGGAGCAGTTTGTCATTTTTATAGCCCTCTGCTGTCAGCGAGGCAAATTGCAATTACAATGAAAAACATTGGCAAGCCATCCTCTGCCCCCAACCAACCCCACTTCCTCTGTTAAAACCATGTATGACACTTGAGTGACTTTTTAAGAAAAAGATTATTTTCTGACTGGGGGCGGAGCTAATTTCCAGGGCAGAAAATGTAAACATAAGCCTGAGATGAAGAAACTAGCCAGAGCCACTTCATGGCAATATTGCAAATCACAGTTTTTGTATGATATCTTTGAAATTATATGATTATTACAGGTCCAAAACCCCGTTTAAAAATTACAAACTATATCTTAAACTCAGTTGCATTACATTTATTTATTTATCAGACACTTTTATCCAAAGTGACGTACAAGTGAAACAGAGTGCAATCCTACCACAGAGCAGTTGAGGGTTAAGGGCTTTGCTCAAAGACCCAACAGTGGCTTTCTGGCTCTCTAGGACTTGAACTCACAACGTTCCGGTCACTGGCACAGAACCTTAATCACTGACCTACCACTGTCCTATTAAAATAACTATGCATATGCAAAAAAAAAAAGATTAAAAACTGTTACTTTTTCAGAACCCCAAATAAAAAGACATCCAACGAACGTCACATTACTATTGGAGTCCAAGGCAGTGTTGCCATGTGTAACATTGGGATATCCCAAACCAGAAATTTCCTGGATTAAAGATGACAATTTGATAAAGGTAAATGCATGTATTGTCTTTTGCACAGGTTAGTGGAAGTCAAAATTCAGCTCTGCATGTCCAGTGATAAAGAAAATAATGATGCTGAAGAAAAAATCCACGTGTTTTTTTTTTTTTACCTATTGCCATATTGTCGTCTTTCGTTTAACATTCAGGTCGATAGCCGAATATCGATTTTGGAATTTGGTGCCTTAAAAATTCACAATATCAGAAAAGATGATGCAGGACAATACCGATGTGTGGCAAGGAATAGCTTTGGTATTGCCTTTTCAAAACCAGTCACCATTGAAGTACAAGGTAAAATTATTTAAAATGACTTGAAATGAATTTATGTATAGACACTTTTTTTAACACCATGTCTCTGTTTATTCTCAGCTCCTGCAAAAATACTTAAAGTTCCCAAAGAGAGGAAGGTGCAGATTGGAACAGAAGTGGCCTTGGAGTGCAATGCCACTGGCAATCCCGTTCCTTCCATCACTTGGTTGGAAAATGGCAATACAGTAGGTTTTCAGTCCATTATATCACTAGATATCTTATTTTTCTAAACTGCTTTTTCCACAGCATTCTCTTCCCTCCCTCCTCATTTTGCCTTCTGAGCCCATTTGGCTTCTTTATCATATTCATTCGAGCTCTAGGGAACTACCTAATTATAATTTAATCACAGTCGTTTGACTTTTATTTCCCAGCTGTAATGTCCACACTCGGGCCAATGTGGTGGCCTTGGGGGGTCTTGCATTCTCCAGTCGATATGAGTATTAACACCATTCTAGCTATGTTAATGATCTAAAGACACTATTGTGAGATCACTGATAAAAACAGAACGGCTGATTAAAACAACATGATAAAAACAAAGGTCATTAGTGAGACCTTAGAGAATAAAATATATTAGATCAGACCACGACCACAATCATGGCTGCATGGCTTCTCATTAGTGGCAAAAGTTTGTAGCGCTGGTAGCACTTTTGGAATGAAGACGATTTCTGAAGCGTAATTGAATTTGAACAATATGATGCTTTTGGGAAATTTGTGTTTGGAGTTTTGAGATTACCTAAATCAGCTATTGCAAGAGATGAACAAATGAACAGTAGCTCAGCACAGTAGAAAGTGAGTAAGACAGCAGGTCATAATGTGGACTAAGTCTCTGAATATGGGCAAACTAACTGCTCAACCAAGTAGGCAGAGTCCTGAATGGTTCCCAACGTCCTATATAAGTTTTGACGGCCCCATTGGTACATTGGATTCTTGATTCAGTCCTAGTCTATTTATATTTCACGTTCTTTTAGGATAAAATTATGTTAGGATATTACAGAGTACCATGGTGTTGGAGAGGACCACGATGTATCGCGGCTCTCCATATTTTTCCCTCTTTCAAGACCTGCTTGTAGATCAAGTTAATTGAGAGTGTGTTGACATGATTTACAATACCCGTATCTAACAGTTATGTTGTAAATGACTTTTTAGCTCTTGATAAGGAGCTGTGCAGACGGGTATTGTAAATCATGTCAACACACTCTCAATTAACTTGATCTAGTAGACTGCCGAACTTCTCTTTAATCAGGTGTTCCGGCTGTACGGCCTTCCAGAGGATGTGGTCACGGACCGCGGTCCT
>JAOUQW010000009.1:1146374-1160896 GCA_028565825.1 Olivaichthys viedmensis
TGTTTAGATACGCAGTGCCATTCAGATGTTCTTCAATGAGTATCAGGGGCCCATATGTGTGCCCGGAAAACATTCTCACACCATCACACTGCCACCACCTGCCTGTTCTGTTGACACTACATGGGATGGACACATGTTGCTAGCGCCAAATTCTGATCCTTCCATTAGCGTGAGGCAAAAGAAACTTGGATTCATCCAACCAGACAACTTTTTCTTTTTTTTTTACTACTCAACAGTCCAATCTTGTTGTTCCTGTGCTCACTGTAGATGCACTTTGTTGTTCTTTACTGACATCAGTACCCGCTTTGGTCTTCGGCTGTAGTAGCCCATTCGAGACAAAGTCCAAAAAGTGGTGTATTTAGAGATGTACACCAGTGTTAAATTTGGATGGGATTTGCCTGATTGTGTCTCTACTTGAACAATTCTTGACATCCACTCTGATCCACAAACTGTTTTACTCTACAGTTTATTCTTTTCTCACCATTCTTGGTAAACCCTTCAACAAGTTGTGCATGAAAAGCCCAGGATGACAGCAATATGGGAGATGGTAGAACAGTGACCCTGGGAGCTATTGAACTATTGTGCCATGTGCAAGTTACGAAGGTCATTTATTTAGCCTATTCCAACGCTCAATTAAACAGTAACTTTTTTCTAGAAAAACTGGTCTACATGATTCATACCACAAACCACAGTCACGTGATGTATGACTTGTTGTAATGGACAATGTGTGATGGCTGGGTACCTAACCAACTGGCAACTCCATGTAGGTGTAATTGTTACAAGTAGTATCATTTTTACTTTGAATAATGTATTAAGGTCTTTACATGTAAAATCGGTAAAATGCACATCAAGCACATAATGCATATTTGTACATAAATATAATTTACACAGTTCAGATTCACAACTGAGTCTTTCATTTATCACATATCACGTTCTATTTAGTAGGTAGTTCATTAGTGTGCATCACCATAATAACTATGCATGCATAATAACCCTGTATGTAACAACCAAGTATCAAGCAATCAATTAAGGGAACGCAGAACCTGGAATCACACAACTTATCAACTTTGCAACAACAAAATGGCAGAATGTAGACTGTTTCATTAATGTGCTTTATTATAGACACTCTTTAGTCTTTTAAACGTGAAGAACTTTTTTGGACTCAAAATGAAAAGTGCTCTATAAATGAAGGGTGCTGCAAGGAGTGACAGGTAGGGGGCAGCACTGCTTCAGCAAATTCGCTGGGTTGCTTTTCTGACACAGACGCCGAGTTATAAAATACAGTAACCTTTCACTTTTGAACTATGAATTTCGTTGCTTAATGTGCGAGTGTGTGGCTGTGTAATTTTTTTATACCGGTAGTACTTTAGGTCAGCTCAAAAAAGGCAACGCCAGAAAAGCTGGTCTGTGCCTCGAGTGTGGGTTTTTTTTATTTTAGAGAGAAGCGCGAGCACTAACCAAAGCGCGCGCGGCTCGCTATGGGCCAGCAATCACGCGCGAGCCGCGCTTTTCCCGCCAAAGAAGGTTTGGGAAATGAGGAGCCCTGAGAGAAAACGGGCCGGAGTAAGGGAGGTGAAGCCGGGACTTAATGGACTTCGTTCAAGCACTCAACTTTCTCTGACCCACATGTTAGGCTTACGTTTTTAAAAAACTGCGGATTCCAGCGCGTTCCGCCAGAGTTTGAAGCCCCAAAAGAGAAAGGGGGAGTATTTCTTTATAGCAATGTAGGGAGGGAACCATGACCTAAAAGCTTCCTGCAGTAAATGTTTCTAATACTAACTACTTCATGCTAGACATGAATCACCGTTTTGTTTTAGTGCAGTCAGCTGTTGACAATAGTAGTGAGTTAGGGTGTGGCTTTTTTTTTTTGGGGGGGGGGGGTGGCTTTTTTTTAAACCTTCCTGAAGTTTGCCTTCTTCATTCATGTAAACCAAGACTGAGTCACACATAAACATACTTACTAGATCTAAATAATGACCTACAACATCTTAATGATAGCCATTTGCTTAGAGATTCGTATTGTAATCCATCTGCTATCTGTATTTGACACAAAAACCACCAGTCCACTTGAAGTTTGACCTCTTCAGTTGATCATTTCCATTCGATTCAGATATGATCCCATCCGTAAAATGATGGAAGAACACACACACACACACACACACACACACACGGTCATGGATTCTGGGTCATCTCTGTAAGAGGTCAAATCATCACTTCTGAAGTTTCTCTTGTTCCTCATCATTTGGATATGATTATAAATGATACTTTCTGCCCAGATATCATCTCTTCTATTTTGAATGTAAGAACAACCAAGCATCCGGGCTAGTTTCTCTTCTTTATCGTTTGGAGATATACATATTCATTTCAAGTTTACCACGTTTGCTGGAAAAGGACTCTTCCATGCAGAGATGCCAGAACCAATCATATATCACTCCAGTCATTTTTAACAAGAGACTTCTTTGTCGTTGCTGTTCCTGTGGCATTGCTACATTAACTATTTGAATGATTTATGGGATTTCTTTCACCCAAGTTGCATTCTAAATTGTCATGAAAATAATTATGCGGCCAATTAAGGTACTCAGGCCCATTACACAGATTGTGCACCAAGCCAGAAATATTTTATTTCAACGCCAGAGTTCAGCCTTGTAATAAGAAGTGCCTGGGAATGACAGGAAGCGTGGCTATCTCTCATAAGCTGTCAAAGAATTCCATGTTCAGTATCAAACATTACTCAAGAGCAACACAAACACGCAGGAATGCCAGCTCCAGCTGCTCCGATTTAGGGACGTGGCTTTTTCCACCAGCCATATTGTGCTCAAGTTGTCCTCGGAAGCTCAGCCGCTCTGCGTTTCACATACCATGCATTTTCATGATTGTCACTAAAATGCATGGCATGTTTCCTATAGCAAAAGCCATGGACAAAACCAGAGGGTTTCCCACTGTTTTTTTTTTGGTCCAAGTGAGGCCCTGTTGGAAAAAGTAATGGTGCTAGGGATGGTGTAATATCCCTCTTACTCAGCACTCACTGTCTGCTCTGGACACAGGAACTTCCTGTCAGTCTGGAGGAAAACTGGAAAACTGTGTTTTATTGCTATGGGCACTCTCCTGAGGGATGAAGTGAACGTGGGGCCTAAATATGTCAAATACAAACTATGAACTGAAGTGGCATTTAAGTCCCTGTTTTTTTTAGAAAAAGACACAGCCCAATATTAACAGTTTATAGTATTTGCAATAATGAACGGTTTAATATGGTGATTAACGGTTGATAGGAGGATCAAGAAGTACCTATTTTAAAAATAAACATGAGCAATTATCTTGATACCATACAAGTTTATTTGAAAAAGACTGGCTGATTGAATTATAGTGTTAAATAAATGTTACCATACAGAATTTAGGCTTGAGCAAGGGAGCAAAAACATCAAGTATTTTGGGTGGAGTCAAAATCTCATAAAATAAACATTATGAAAATCGTACAGTCAAAATATAAAGGACAAAGAAAGTAAATCTACAGTCCATCACAGAGAGTCAGAACAAACAGCATTATGGCCCAACCAGCTGCTAGGAGTTTTTCTAGGCTTTATTTCAGGTAAACAGCATACCTTTACCAAGAAGAATAACATATTATAGGTGTAGAATCTAAGTGGGACCATGCATTATATGACTTTTTCTGTGATGCTACATTTATTAGCAATGTTAGTATCCGTTGTATTTGAAACCATTTACAGTAATGATGTTTCTGTCCACCCCAAAGCGGGTATGCATCTCAAATTTCAGATTAATTCATGGGAAATACTGAATATGTTTGGCCCCAGAGTTAAAAAATAATTTAAGAGAAGTGTTAAGCAGGATACAACTGAGAGTAAAAAAGGTAATTTTATCCTTAAAAATAAAGATTCCCTTTTTAACTAACATTGAATATATACATATATTATATACATACGTACATACATACAGACCAACATACACTGATCATTTAATTTCTCTAATGTCTAGTCACAAGATTCATTTTATGGTGCTTTATGGGCTTATGACTGTGACACAAGAAAAAATAAATTAGGCCCTGGCTGCTGGACATACACAAGATCACAGGACCATAAACAGGGGTTTTCATGAATCTCATCAACAGTTCATACTATGACAAGCTTGAATATATAGGCTCTGTATTATGTTTGTTATCAAAGTAACAGCCATTCATCAATAAACCTGAAAGTCCTCAAAAGAATCAAAAGAAATCCAAAATACAGGGCACTTGTGGCTTTCTAATGTGGTGACAGTCCGTGACTGGGATTCCCTGATAAAAATGGCTCATATATGTAAGTGGTCGTTGTTCATGCAAAAAAAGGAAACATACCATCAAAAGCTACCCAAATCAGAGCTGGAAGATGCTCACAAGGTCCACAAGGTCCTCAAATTAAAAAAAAAGATCACTGTTTGATGCTGTTTTGGTCTGTTGGGGACAAAAGACCTAAGAGCAATCCATGAAACCACGTAAGCTTTAGGTGATTCAAGTCATTCAAGGAATTCTCCTTGGCATGCGTTGAAATCTTTAATACCATTGGTTTCCTTCCATTCTAGATGTCCTTAGCATGGATACTTCTACTCTGTGTGCAGAAGTGCAGTGCTAAGTAGGGGATGGCACAGACCTAATGAAATACACATCTTCTTCAGATTACCTTGCGGCAAAGGGATGCCATTAATCAGTGGTCTCAAGAGTGCACTGTTTACCTCTATAGTGCAAAAGCCTAAGCAGAAAGGATGGAATTATTGTTAATACTGAGGAGTCTCATGACTTAATCTGGGTAGTACAAAAATCTAAATTCATGACTTTGAATGGTTGACCTAACAATTACCACCTTTGGAAATCATCATTATACTGCCTGACCTCTTACAATTTAAATCAGTCATTAAATACTTAATATAGTGTCACCAAAAACACGTATATAAAACCCTCCATAACCCCTCCGAAATGTCATTGTTAATGCAAATGCCGCCTGTGTAGCTCCGTCACTGAGAAAGGAGCTTCTTCCAGTCCTGGGTTTGATCCCAATAGTGCCAGCTGCGTTCCTCCACTGTGTTCAGACAACTGAATGGTCGTTATTGTGTGGCGAGTTCAGGACAGTGTGGTTGAAGGATGAGGCCGAGCGGTCAGAGCCCTCCACCGTACCGTTTATGTTCTCCTGCCGCTGGCAGCACAGGATCTGCTTGAATGTAACGCTCATCTCCTTGTCCCGGTAGGAGTAGATGATTGGGTTCATGGCCGAGTTAAACTCGGCTAAGAGGAGGAAGAACTTCTCGTAAGCCAGCACGTTGCATTCTTCGCAGAAAACGTCAAGCAACAGGAGAACTAAGCCAGGCGTCCAGCACACGATAAAAGCACCTGGGGAACGGACCGAGAATGGAGTTAAGTCATCAATGGCAGGCATTTGACGTTTTGTGGAGATGTATCAAATAATAATACTAAGCAGATACATGTCTTTATAAATATGTATTTCATATGACGCTAAACGCTATATACCGTTACCTAAATAGGTCTAAATAAAAAAAATTAAGAGGGCACAAGGCAAAAAAAACTTTGCAAGAACTGAACAAAAAAATAAGAAATATGTCAAATTAATTTGAACTTTACTACATGCTAGCTCTTGGAGGTGGCCATTTTTCCTCCCATCATGCCACTACCCTGTTTCTGTCATAACATACATAACATACATGAATAATTGTTGACCTGTTTATTAAGTTATTTTTGACATCTACCATCTTAAAGAGTATGACAGTTTTATGACCATGCTTTAATGAACTGAACAGAAATGCAGGTATGTCAGGTTTTGAAATTTCCTGAGGTCAAATATGGTGATATTTCAGCACATGCGCATCATTTAGGCTCTCACATCATTCCCACCAAATCTTTATCAGTATATGCTCAGAAAAAGCTTGACAAATTCATGACACTTTTTTTTTCAGCTGCCATTTCTCAGTGTGTGTTGAAAAAGGATAAACATTTTGGCAACGGCTGTTATTTTGCAAGAGAGAGTGATATTTGCGAGCGCCTGGTTTTCTTTTCGAGAACACAGCTGTTCTCGCGTGCTTTACATCACTTGAAAGTTATGTGGGGACTCTCAGGAGTTAGATAAACTGCAGCGGGCCGTTTCCATGACTCGGCCACGTTTTGCTCTTTATGAACAAGCTCAACAGGGAAGGGAATACGATCTCTAGAGGTTGGGTGGGTGCTTTTGGGACTTAAAAGTTTTATTTCCTCCACCAAGGCTCGTACACTTAGAAAACCCATTTGCTTAGCTCTTAACTTTGTGCACTAAATCATTCACTAAAGTACTATAGCAGAAGAGAAGACTTTCCAGTTTGTCAGTGACATGCTGCGGGTTATAAACTGAGATAATGTGAAAATGGACACAACACTGTACAACCTACAATCTACAAATCTAATCTGGAGCAAAGGTTATTTAAACCATAAACCTCTAAAAGCTTGACTATATCTAGAAAAATATTAAGAAGGCAAAAAAAGAAGAAGCACTGATGATGGTGATAGAGAAAATCATAAATTATCAATTGTCTTAATTAAGTTACTTAAGCAGGGAACAGCATAAAAATACATGATCATTATTAACAAATTATTACATATTATGGTCAGTATACAAATGTGATTAATTAGGAGGCCTTGCTTATATGATGAGCCATTAATATCTAACAGTACAAAATGTGAGTTTTAGTAATGAGTTACCTGGCAACTCTGCTGTGACACTAATCCTTTAACTGTTAATTTGAAATATGATTCAGATAACAGGAAATACTGACAAATGTAGTGGTGCATGTTTATGAGGCAAATAACTGGATTTCCTACTGTGCAATTGCATTACAGTACTGAAGTAGAGCTCACTGGTTAGACATCATAAATCAAATATGCTCTGAAGCTCCAAGTAAAACCTGAATGTTAGTGATCCTTAAATTAGTGCCCCATACAATAATACATGACTGTTTTGCTAGAAAAACTTTTGAACAAACTGTCTGTGAATTTGTTCGGATGAGATTACTGAAATCAAAACTTAAGGGTTGTTTTGACGCCATAATGTTGGAACATGGAAGTTAACACAGGAGGGGTTTAGTTTCATTTGAGCATTTGACCTGAGATGGTCTCTTCCACTTCCAAGCTGAGAATGGATTTATATTTTGGCAACTTCTCAAAGGCTTGCATTGACTCCAAGCAAGATTTCGAATGTGTTAACACAATGACTTTGCTGTTCACGTTAATATAAAACTGGTCATCAACATCAAACATGATACACTACTGTGTTGATGAATGCTGGTTCTTTCACGGTTCAATTTGTAATGTGTCATGGTCCTTGACAGACATAAATGAGGTTCTGTATTCCAGCTTCCTAGCTTATTTCCTATCTATTCTACATTTTGAGATTTTCAAGTCGTAATTTTTTCATTGTCAGTCGATCCGCATGCACATATATAGTTGGAAAAAATGTAATTCCTTCACCACTATGGTGCAACACACAACACAATTCAGGACATAAATACAATAAATACACAAGACAGTGCAGGTCACGACATAGCTCACAATGCACAAAACACGACACAAAACAGTAAGCCTCAAGAGGATGAACTGGGTGGCGTAACCTGTGCAAATAATATTAGACTGTAAACTGTTAATGGTCCCAAGTAGCATAAAGAGTAAAGTACATAACTCTCTATAAGGACATGAGTACAAGCTAAAAGATAAATACTGTGGTATAAAGTGCAGGTGCGAGTAATGGTGAGGTCTGGGCTTTATGCGCTTCATGATTAGCCTCAAAAGACATCATTATGATTTGTGTGAGTGCTACAGGGTGGTAGCCATTAGGACAGGACACAGTTGACTCCTTTGACACTGGGATGATCAAAGTGGTCTTAAAACAGGGGACAACCAGGAGATCCATTGAAATGTGGAATTGGCCTAATCGATTAAATTATTTTGGTCAAAAACGTCCTGGGACTGGGTATTATATATTTTTGAATATTCACCCATAGCACCCATTTGATTCAACTCAAATGTGTTAATACTGTAGCTACTTTAAAACGAACTGAATCATAAATGGCTGACCATTCACTATCTGCTTTCACTTACCATCTACAGCACATTCTTATGACCGTGAGCCACACACACACACACACACACACACACACAGCTTCATTATAGTGCTATTAAAGCGCTCTTATCTGTGGAGTGCCAGAATTACCTGAGAACCATATCTGTTCCTGCCTTGCTCCACTGCTTTCCACTTTCCCCAGAGCCTCATGTTGAGCCCCATACGTTTTAAACAACAACAGCACTGTTTTCTGTTGGCTCTGGATCCCTGTGCCATGACTGAGGTTCTTTCTCTGGGCTTGGCTGGGGGAAGCGGTGAGGCATGACGCTGACACAGTGCAAGGCAAACACTGGAACTGGCGACAAGAGCGGGACCACAGACCCTTAGCTGTATACCTCTCAACGGCCGTATTGTTCCAACTCTCAAGCGAATGGCACGACTGTGTAAGATAACATACTGTTTTGAAGCATGACCTACACTACTAGGTAAAAATTTTCACTGGAAGCAAGCAGTGATATTTAAAGTTTAGAAAGTAAGTACTGTGGCAACAACTCACACACCATAACATGCTTATTGACAGTGAGTTTAACTAAGGAAGTTTTTTCCTAAGCTTCTGTTGAAACCCCTTATCCCTTAGTTTTTAATTATTTGCAAACTCCTAATTTACCACACCTAACTTAATTAAGCCTTCAGGAGCATTTGCCTCGAATATGTTAGGCTGTCAATAATGTCGATTTTTTTTGTTTATTTGTACAAAATTAGTGTTGCTTCGAAACTTTTGTCTGTTGTGTATATAGGTAGCTGCTTATCAATGCTGAATGTCTTGATGAAGTGCACAGAATAAAAATGTGGGGTGAGGATACAGAGTTGCACTGCTGAGCGAACTATCTACTGTAAACATAGCCAAGGTCACTGCTCAGCTGCCCTCCTTGAGCAGGAAGCGAGCACATGGAAATCTGTGCACAGTGTACTGTGACAACTGCTGTCAGGGATGATAAAGAGGCCCCAAGGACAAATCTCTATGACAATGCAACATCATTGCAAGGCAAAGAAAAAATGAAATGACTCCATAAAACAGATATTACTGGCACGATTATGAGGCTTTTGTTGAAGGTTTAGAAAGAAGTTTTGAACATTACCAGCAACTTTCTAATACATTAAAAATATGTGCTAAAAACAGGTAATTTCCATAAAACTTGTTATTGCCAAGCTGTATAATGTATAAGGCCATGGACTTGAGCTTACACCGTTTTCTTTAAAATAGGGCCCAGTGATTTTCATGCTGCAGAGAACACAGACGAAATCACAGAATTAAAACATAAAAATGGATTTCAAATATAAATACGAATATTAGTGGAATTTGGAAAGATATTATTGTTTTGAGCAATTTGTCCGTATACCATCCGGATATGTTCACATTTGTTGTCCTCTTACCAAACGCTGTTCTTCGCCGAAATCCTGTTATGTTTCTGTCTTTGTGTATAGACTGTTTCTGTCTTTGTGTACAGACTGTATGCATACATTGCGGCATGCACGACCCTCAGCACTTGCACATCAGTATAGTCACCTAGGTTAGCTAGTGGGACAATGTTGTGTAAATATGAACAGTTCATAAGTGCCTGTTAGATCAACCTTCACAACTCAAAACCATACCTTAACTATAGTAGAAGAAAGAACTGGTCATGTAAAAGAGTCACACTTACCTAGAACAATCACCACTGTCTTCAGCAAGCTCATCATGGTGTCCCTGTTGCGTCGCTGACCTGAGCTGTGGCGCGACATTCTCATGGTCCGCTGGCGGACATACATGAATATGTGGGCATATAGCACCACCATGACCACAAAGGTCACCAAGTTGAAGATGGCCCAGAAGACAAGGTAGGAGTTGCTGTAGAGCGGTGCCATGTTGGAGCAGGTTTTGATGGCACAGATACAGTTCCAGCCCACGCTGGGGATGGCACCCATGACAATTGACATGGTCCAGATGATCACGATGACCACAACCACACGCCGGTTACTCATGCGGGTGTGAAGCTGCATGCGGAAGACTGTGATGTGGCGCTCGATGGCGATGGCTAGTAAGTTAGCAACAGAGGCTGTCAGGCTAGTGTCAATGAGGCCCTGGCGTAGCAGCCACGTGCTGACAGTCAGTCGTCGCGTGTTGGGCCCCGTGTTAAACATTAAATAGAAATAAGCCAGTCCAGCAAAAAAGTCTGCTGCTGCTAAGTTAGCCATTAGATAATAGATGGGAAAATGGAATCTGCGGTTGATGTAGATGGCTACCATCACCAGCAAGTTAGCAAGCATGATAAAGATACATACTGTAAGCCCAAGTCCCATCACAAGTCTGCTGACCGTATTCCACTCCGTGGCAAGGTACTTCCCACTTTCGTTGTAAAAGAAGGCAATGCTTTCATTGTAGTAGCACTGTCCATCCATCTTGAAGGTTATACTTCTGAAAGAAAAATCATTGACACAATATCAGAGGAATTCACAATCAGACTTATTTACAGTAAGTCCCCTTTTTTTCCATTGACTTCAACATGGCATGAGAAGACTTATTAGGGCCAGGTGCAATACTGATTCTTTTGCATAATGTCTTTATTGCTTTCAGTAAATTTGCTGTATCGAGTCACATGCCTACTATGGTTTATTTGAACAATTTGAGCATATACTGTAGACCCCACAGGTAAACCATAGGATTTCCCAGTTAACCCACTTAGTGCAAGACACTGGACTAATTTGGAATATCAACAAAGCTTGCATTATTCAGCATGACCACAAACAGCACTGTTGGACCTTGAGTTGTGAAATTAACTCAGATGGGTATAACAAAGACACGAAAATTTTGGCATCTGGTCAAATTGTACTTGTAGTCCATCCTATAATGGTGAAAGGAAAGGCCCACCAAACAGAGACCCCAGGTAATGGCTTGCAAAAATGTAGAAAAGTTGCTTTGTTATGCAGACTCTTTAAACCAGCTATTAGTCACATTACTCCTGGGCCTCAATTGAATTGGCCATTTCTCTCCTCCGAAACACCCCACACAGGAAATGGGCCTCTGGGCTTTGCCTGAGTTGAATGTGCTTCTGTAATTTAACCATTATGTGCACAAAGTACCAGTGGACTTCACTACAGTTTACTTATTTTGCAAGATAAAGATGCAACATGAGAGCAATCGTCAGCAATGTGTCTGAAATAGCAAAGATTCCTCAAATAGTTATTTAACATTGGGTGGATAGAGATTGAATCAATTTAGTTGGTTCCCTCAACAACATTATAGCAAAATATCAACTTTTGCAGTTATGATTGTCCAAGACCCAGATCTTTTTATATCTACGCCAAAATAAAATTGTTATACACATATACATAATATGATGATAAAAGCAAATAACAAAAAATGTATGTGAAGGCAGTTTTTTATTTATCAATCTCAACTTGGTGAACTTAAATGAGTGAATTGAATCGATACTAAAAGCCATATTTTAGTTCAACTGCAAAACAGTTTCCTGTTACAAAATCCTTTGTTGCTTGCAAAAATGGTTCACGCTCTGCTAGTTGTCTGTTATCAGCTGTTTAGAACTGAAATGTCAAGTGAAAGTGAGTAACCTTTCCACTCCTTTTGTGTGTAGCTCCAACAGTGCCACTGAGACAGATCCTGGCATTGTATACATGTGTTTTATCATGTAGCCTCAGGCCTGTGATCCCATTGAGCTGAAACAAAACGTGGTCTGTGCACTCAAGTCTGTGAACTTCCTTCTGCCATCAAAATGACTGCTAGAAGAAATAGCATAGCCCCCCCTCACACTGATGAGACCACCCAGCACTATGGAAAACCACATTATCCATTGCAACACCCATTCACAATGGATAAAGAGATGCTTAAGGAAATTTCACCCAGGCCTGTGCATCAGCTTGATAACGCTGTAGCCTTGTGGGTTTTATGACAGAAACTGCTCTGTAACATCCATGACAGTAAATACAACTTTCAGGTCTAAAATTGGTTTAGGTTGTCTGTGCTTTTCAGGATAGCATATGGTCTAATTAAAACGTCACTAGCTTCTTTATAGCTATGTTTTCGAATGATGCCAGATGGTTAGTAGCAAACCTGGTCAGTAAGGGGTCTCTGTAGCTAACACCCACATTAAAAACTCTTAGACAAAGCAGTCAGCAGGTCAAAGAAAGTGATTCAAAGGTGATTAAAAATTTAAATGTAGATGTAATGTATAAAATGTAATGCATTCATATATTGGCGTTGAAATTAAAAATTAATAATGACATTTGCATGTACCATTTGGTATATTAGTATTGACATTTGAAAATGAAAATGCAAAATGGAATTAAAACACATTACCATAATTGCATGCATGTTTCATGTGATTATGGCTAAAAAAATAAATAACGTGAGTATATATTTACATTAGGGCTGCAGAAGAACATTTTTTGTTTCTAATTATTGCAATATTGGTCTTTGCAATACTGATATCACAGAAGGTTGCAACATACAAATTAGCTCTTTGGCCAATCCCCAAATGTTTTATTGTGTGCTATGATCATCCTGAACAGTATCAGACTCTACAAATGAGTGTTTCTGTGTGTTTGGAATTATGGCATTCACATAATCCAACAAATGGAAATCATTTTTTGTAAAAACCACGCGGGCCAAACTTTTACCGTCACATCAACAGTTTGCCAGTGCTTTTAATATAGTATTTCAAGGCATATTGTAAACGCAATATAGCAATATAGAAACCACAGTATGATATTTTGTCCATATTGTGTAGCCATAATCTGCATCCTCTTTTCCATGCATATTGTTAAAAAAAAATTACCCCTGTATCTTATGTTAGCTATTTAAGCAAATCGTATAGCGGTATATCTAATCCACAGTCAAGAACTTAAGTGTGCTCTGAAACCTAACACCCACAAGAGGAAGTCAGTATCTGCAGTCAGAATTGGCAGGCAACACCAAACACAGGCATCTTCTCCAGGAGTACACTCTCTTCATCAGGTTGTGAGAAAGCAAAAAGCACAAAGCTTGGTACGTTTATGCCTGTCTGAGAACACAATGAGGCCATTGTTCAGCACACAGCCAGTAAAAAGTAACAGAAGAGCATTTCACAATGAATAAATTGTTCACATTTTGTGTACAGCCCTGGTGAGGCAGCGCACATTAGTGAGTTTCAAATAAAATGTGTGTTTAATTTATTGCCCTAATTAAGTATGTCATCTAAAAGCAATTAGAAATGTGGAGGAAATTTAGCATTTCTACTAGTTTTGGAGACCAGTGGATTATTTATTTGTAATTCATAATAAATGACAAGAAATTTGTGAATGCATAGCAAGGCCTTATAGTTATTATTATATGAGTTTACTCAGTTCGTGGAAATCTATTGCTTTAAGTTGCACTTCATTTTATTCATGTACTGTATGTATGTACTTATTTGTTAAAGACACCTTAAGTGCAACAAGGGTTGTCTTATTCCACACATTTGAAACACCTTATTTCGAGGAAATATGTTTTACACTACATACAGCTGTCATATGGGTCGAGGATAAACCCCAAATGGTGCTTATTCTTTTTAGATATATACTATTTTGTAAAAAAAAGATTTTAAAATACAATAAGACAACCATCAATCCATCTAAATAATCTTTGAGAGATGCGGAAAAATTCTGAACTGTCTTGAACATTCTGAACATTCTTGCCTGACTGACATTGTCTCCTTGTGTAAATTCACCCTACTGAAACAAGAGAAACTGCAAAAACATCTTCAACATATTTGTGCTATGGAGTAAACACCCTTATATTTTTTATTTTATTTTATTTTGTACCTTTAATACAACATAGACACTTATTTGGCTCATTATGACACTGGGCTCTTTCCAAGCAGAGAAATGCTAATAACTAAAACACCATTGTTAATTAGAAACCTCATTAAAATTCCAACACTCTCCCTTCCAGATTCTGAGTCATGGCTATCAGGGCACCAAAAAAACAGTCAAACTAAATTGAGACTTTTGGCACATTTCCAGGAACCTTTTCAGGAACCCAGGAGCGTTTCTACCATAGGAACCAGGGTCAATTTTAATTCTTGGGCTGTAGTTCCAGGAACATTTTTAGTTTCTGCTCTAGAGTAGGTACACTGAAAATGAGGGGAAAAAAGTAACATTTATTGCAAAAATAGACTTTGACCTCCAATTATCTATTCAGTCAGTGTTATAAAACTACTGACGATATTCACAGGATCTCAGAAAACTGTATTGTGATGTAATGTATCACAATAACGATATTATGCCGTCATATCGCCCAGGCCTATGTGAAAGTACATCTTTAATTGGTAAAAAAATGCAGATATACAGATATACAGTCAAGCCGGAAAGTCTGCACACCCCTTTCACCTTCTCCACGTTTCATTACATTACAGACTTATT
>JAOUQW010000009.1:1172946-1185275 GCA_028565825.1 Olivaichthys viedmensis
ACCCCAGCTTACCAACATGCTGGGATATGCGAAGAATCAATTTCACTCTACTGTACTTGTATATGTGACAATAAAGGTTCTTTCTTTCCCTCTCTCTCTCGTTCTCTCTCTCTCTCTCTTTCTTTATCTCTCTTTCTTTCTTTCCCTCTCTCTCTCTCTCTTTCTCTCTTTCTTTCCCTCTCTCTCTCTCTCTCTCTTTCTTTCCCTCTCTCTCTCTCTTTCTTTCCCTCTCTCTCTCGCTCTCTCTTTCTTTCCCTCTCTCTCTTTCTTTATCTCTCTCTCTCTTTCTCTCTCTCTCTCTTTCTATTTCTCTCTCTTTCTCTCTTTCTTTCCCTCTCTCTCTCTCTCTCTCTCTCTCTCTTTCTCTTTCTTTCCCTCTCTCTCTTTCTTTATCTCTCTCTCTCTCTTTCTATTTCTTTCTCTCTTTCTTTCCCTCTCTCTCTCTCTCTCTCTCTCTCCTCCGAGTGCCACGCGTTATCAGCCCCTGCAGCTCACTTTTCACTCATTCCCAATACAAGCAAAAGGGTCCTGGATGATCTTTTGGGTGTTTTTCGGGCTTGTCTCACCGACGGGACCCTTAAAAACCTTGCTGCGATGTTTTTTCAAGCATGAACGATTCCTCAAATGAGCCATATTTTCTATAAGAGCCTCCAAATGATGCCTTCATTAAAAGTGCCCGACTCGACTTTCAATTCTTTTCAAGCGCAAGTTTATTAAGAGACCAAAGATGAATGAAGCTGACAGAAATCAGACATCTGTCATCCAAACCAAGCAATATCAGATAGGTCGCGTCTATTTCGTAGTTTCAAAAGAGATTAAACTAAGATTTTATTTTATTTTTTTACACCCGTAAAAAGCTAAAAGAGTGCGTTACTTACGGCTGGAAAACTTCCAACAAAACAAAAAGAGGATCCTTTTGATTGGGGGAATAACTCCAAAAGTTTGTCCAATTCTTTAAAAAAGAAAAAAGAAAAAAAAAGTGTCAAGGACTGGAAGAAGGACTGGATTTCGCTTGGTAAAGTCCGCAGTTGTGTTGTATGTTCATTTTTCATCCACGGAGATAAAGCGCGTTAGACGCGGCTGGAATAGCGAATCCACCTTTCCGTTAGATTAACACCGCAGAGAGAGAGACAGAGAGAGAGAGACACAGAGAGACAGAGAGAGAGAGAGAGAGAGAGAGAAAAAAAGACGCGCTGCAGCCAGTGACGTCACGCGCGCGCGCACACACACACACACACTTTCAGGGGTGGAAAATTTAAAACACATTGTCAATTGAGTCTCAGAGTTGAAAAAAGGACAGACGTAAATGAGCAGCTTTAGGGTTTTAAAAACTGCCGGAAACAAGAAAATATAGTCTCAACAAGATGTTAAGCTTTTACAATAAAAACATTAGACTGCAGCTTGCTATGGAATACAAACCTCTGTATTATTGGTTACTGGTGTATGTGCGTCTGTGGGTGGTCACCCTGCACGTGTAATTTAGGTTACTGTTCATTTGTGGTTTGATTGAAAATCGGTTGAAAAGCCTAACCTGTAATAGTCAAACCTTAAACCTAACTTTGAACCATACCAAAGAAATCCTGAGCATCCCTCCTTCTCTATAAGATAGTCATTTGCTGAAAAAACTGAAACTGGCTTTAGGACTATTCCTGTCATCACGAATGCACTAAATTAAGAATTTAAATAGCTTTATGCGCTTTGGACAACCTGTGATTCTGGACCAGTTCTCCACAATCTTTTCTTACCTCCAGACTTAAAAGATCATGGAGAACGTGGTCCAGAATCACAGGTTGTACACTAAAATAAGGCATACCACCCGAAGCCTTCAACTAAAACAGTCTGAAGTGAGGCAAAGCAATGGTGCCATAAATAAAATGGCGATTAAAAACATGATTCATATGACTCAAGTCAAGCACTTCCAGGTAAGAATGCAGCAGTGAACACATTGTCTGGACAACTGCATTACGGTACTTTTTCTAAACATGACAGCAGTCATGAGAAAGCTGATGATCAAAAAACTCTAGCTATTCAAAAAGAAAATAAGACAACAAGACGCTAATCAACAAGGAAGGAAGTAAATAATATCAAATGTAAATGATATCACACTCAGCAACAAAGTGCACTCTTGGAAAGAGTTCTTCAATGGTTCTTTGGATAGTTACGGGTTCTTAGCTTCCTAAAAGGGTTCTACTTGGAACCTATTTTGATAGGGAAACACTCAGTTGTATTCTACATAGAACCTTTAAATGATCCCCACAGAGTGACAACCAAAGAACCCTTAAAGATTCTAGACATAACGAGTGAGCTACTGTGTCTGAAGGTATTCAGTCATCCAGGACATTTTGAAGGCTCATAGTAGTAGGTCCTGGTGACTGGACTTGTCATTTAATCATAAAGATGTTTTCACCACTCCTCTGAGGGGCTTCATCAGTTATACTGAATGGTGGGAAAATCCTCTCAGACATCAAGAGGTTGACATGATACTGGGGTCCGGAAGTGTGAACTGCAGTGAAACATGTCAGGATGGCATAATAGATAGGTGATAAGTGTTGTCGCAGACCTCCCTCTCTGTTCAGAGATTGTTGTTCCAGTTTGCTATTTGCTATTCAACTTCAATATCTAGTGGACCAAGAAGGAAGATGATGTGGGGAATGCAGGTGTTGTGGTTTAAGGTGATGATGAAAGACACACTCATGTTTGTATAGATCAGCAGTATGGTGGAGGTTGGTTTGAGGATTTTGTTGAGGGTCCAAATAAGGCTAGACAAGTCTCTGGCATTTTACTTAAAAAAAAAAAACCAGACAACAGGGGCATATTATATGATAATGCTTTTCTTATGTTAGCGTTTATATTTGGCCAGTGTCTGTAGATTATTTCCTTTGCTCAATGCGACTTAGCAACTGCATCAGACATCAGTTTCAGTATCTGATGAGAAACTGCTGTTTGCATCATCTTCAGTATCTGATGAAAAACTGCCTAATGTGCTACCAAAGCACATGTGCATCGCCATATGCCATTCCAGTATTGTGACAGATTCATTGGAAAATATGGCACCTTTAACAAAGAGAAAAAAAGAAAAGAAAAAAGAATTGGATGTGCTTTCCTTATCTTCTACCCAGTTTTGGGAGTGTTGTGTTTTGCCACATGATCGTCTATAGAAAACGAAATTTTTTACCTAACAGACTTCATCTGAAATAAATTGAGAACACCTTTATGAAAACTTGTTGAGTTTTGGTATTTCATGTAGATTTTGTTTTTTTCAAATCCCAGCATTTGTGCTTTTATCCTTGTTTGACTGAACCATTTTATTGTCAATATTCTGAGGTGAGTCATTATAAATGAGAGCTGAGCCATTATTACTAGATTTCAAAGCACTACAGCCTAATGGACCCACACACTCTTTCCAAATGTGTCACACATTAAGAGACAGACTGTTGCATTAGTATTCGTTAACTGTAGTAGCACTGAAAAAACACATTAATACAAAAGCCAAACCAAAAGTCACATCCTGTTGTCTGTAGACAGCTAGTCTAACAGCGATAATATGACTACAGGATCTGGAGTGCACCAAAATAGTCAAAATGCCCAACATCTTGAATGTATAACAGCTGATAAAATATATATTTAATATTTTATAACAGCTTAAGAGCTGCAGCATAGGGCCAAGAGCTTATGGCACAGTGTTGAAATCTCTCAACACGCCTCTAAGCTTTACATGACCCAATCTACTGCTTGTGCTCAATATTTTTTAGGTTATTTTTTTCTGATTTGCTTTTTGGAGGGAGCAGAGATATTTCTAAACAAGCTTGGGAGCGCTGGAGAGAAGCCAGAGGGGATTGAGTAAGGTTTGATGGCCCCAGTAATGACAGAACTGGCTGGCCTTTGAGCCCGAGTTCAGAGGAGGAGGAGAGAGTGAGAGGAAGCAGTAGATTCAGGGGTGAAAAGACTGGGAGTGAAGGGTTAAATAAGCACAGATGGAGGTGAGGAGTGTGTTGGACCAGTATGGTCACCGTGTGAGAAAGAGCTCCATGATGTTCTAGATTTGCCTCTCAGTCCTTATTGATTATGAGGCATAGAGACCCACCAGAGAGCATACAATGAAAATATTTCAGCAGAATGACTGATCTATACTATTTATGAAGAATTAGGATTAAAAACCTACTGAGTATGCTGAAATATTTTCCATTTTAAGTCCACTAAAAATACTGGGACTAATGCTAATGTCTTCATGTTCATAAATTCTGTTCCATGTTGCAAACCTCCCAAAGTGGATGGCTTAAAATAAAATAGCAAGGAATAGGTGACAATCGTCATGTGACTTTTAAACTGCAAAAAAAAAAACCCAGCTGTGAGGAAGTATGTTAACATGTGTGGGTCATTTCCCGCTCTCAAGCTCAGTAACTCCCACAAGTAGAGACGGTCATAATGAGCTCATTAGGTGGCTAGAGGGTGATGTTAACACTTTGCAGACAGAACACAATGACCCATATTCAGCTCTTTAAGACCTCTATGTCCATTAGAGGATCATTCAAGTGTCGCACCAAAACAGTACTTGTAATGTAATTCACTTTTATCCAAAGTGCTTTATCTTATGGCGTGAACTAGCACACTTAATCTCGAAATGGCTTACACAAATAGATGGATGGGAGAGGTAACTCACAAACTAACCATAGAAATCCAACAAAAACTCTAACATCCTGAAGTCATATTGACTTGGCATCGTCAAAAGACATTTTTAAAAGGCATCTGTTTTGTTGGAAGGACTTCTCTTTACTCTAGATACTAGAGTGCACTTCTGCTTGCCCAGTTTGAACCTGAATGGCACTTCACACCGGTATGGAATGTGACCTGTCACTAAAAGCAGGGCAGCCTAAATGACCCTTTTGTTTTCTTTCTTAAATGGAACTTTTAGGAGATGAGCTCCTGGCAAGACAGGACTTCCATAGAGCCACTTGGCCCCTCACTGAGTCCCTTTCTCTAACAGATGTTTGTTGTTGAGGCAGTGAGGTCAGTAATCACATTTTCCCTGGGTGTTAGCGATGCCTCGTCGGCGGTGTGGCCTGGAGGTCAAGTTGCCTTTGAAGCCCTCAGGATCACCATCATTTCAGCTCACTGTGATTCAAAGGAATTTGGGAGTTAATGTCTTCCATATCAGAAAATGAATCCTGGAATGCCGCAATATCACCCGACTGTCTCTCTTTTCATGTTTCTCTTATTCAGAAAAGAAAGAATAAAAAATGATTAGAGAACAGAAAAAGGGTTTTTCAAAGACTTCAGAAATCTGCTCCATATTGCTCCAAATATCGATATGGTTTGGATCAACAAACCCATCTACGAAACAAGGAAACAGGTCCTGTGCAGCCCTCCAATAAACTTTTTAGGTGGATTATTTACTATTTGCACAGCTACTGGTCACCTCTCTAAAGCTACAGTTTGTCTGAGCCAACCAGTCCTGAACTTTTGAATATTCCCTCTGTTTCTCCTACATATGGAAAGTCACTCAGTCTGCCTTCAAAAACTTGCCAAATACTTCAGGTCTACCCGATAGTGAAACTGAAAAGTACTGTTTTTCCATTAATACAAAGATTCTGAATGGTTACAAAATAACCTACCTAAAATACAGTAAACATTGTTGCAATTTTATAAAGTAAGCAATCCTAGACAAAAGACAATTGCCAAAGGACTGAGTTAATACGGTAACATCATGTTGTGATTTAGGCCATATTAGCTTTTTGTTCAGCTCATTTGTGGGAATGTTTTAGGGAGGATGAGATGTGAAACCTAGGAATGTGAGCCACTGATCAAAACTTCATCTTTGAGATTGCTGCTTAACCCTCTATCAGTGCAAATGGAAAAGCCATTATTTGAAAAAGGCCCCATTATTTAGAGATGAGAGCAGCTTGACATAAGGAACCAATTACTTTCCATTCTGTCCCAACCCCCCTGTGTGTTACACCTCTCTCTCAGTCGCCCTGGGGCGTGGCAATGGACATAACATCAAATTCTAGGCATTAGTGTTTTCTATGTATATTTTGATAATGCTTATATAAGCCAATAACAATCTGCAAAAGTCTTTCTCTTATTGTTTTTCTCATTTATGGTAGACAGCAGTCTTCAACTAAGAAAGGGTAATTGTTTTTGTGGAATTCATTGATCGGTTAATGAAAAGGTTAAATATGGCTTAACCTGGCTGTAAATTCTGCCTAGATTTGCATTTGAGACATGCTCCCTCTTGTATAAAAGAAGAGGGTTTATTCCACTTCAATAGATTAAAGAACAAGATTTTTATTGGCATGGTCTCCAAGCCATGGGACCGCTCAGCTGGCGGCACGTGCTGGTTGTCATGGCGACGGCCGCCATTGGACATGTGTGTGTGTCTGCATAGTCCCTGCCCCGTCATGTCCTGTTGAATGTTTCCACCTGTTCCCTGTTTGATCCCTCGTTAGTAAGTGTATAAGTATCCCCGTGTTTCAGTCCTGTGTTGTCTTGCTTTGTTACTGTCATGCCATGGCTGTGTGTGTTCAGTGTATGTTTAGTTTAAATAAAGTCCATGTTGTTTCGCTCCGAGGAGGAGGTGGAATATCTGCCGGCAGCGGAGCTCTACACACTGATAAAAGCGCGA
Organism: Olivaichthys viedmensis; assembly: GCA_028565825.1. Lineage (NCBI taxonomy): Eukaryota > Metazoa > Chordata > Actinopteri > Siluriformes > Diplomystidae > Olivaichthys > Olivaichthys viedmensis. The sequence continues at coordinate 1,179,569 of JAOUQW010000009.1, forward strand.
GACTCAGATCGTCTGGCAGCGAAATTTGCTGCAGCAGGCGAGGCGGCAGAAAAGGAACCAGCTCCTCGGGGCAAGCGCCACTGACGTAGAAAGAAGTCCGCTATGGAAACGGCCGCTCCGGTGGAACTGATCCTGGAAGAAACCTGTCCAGAAAAGCCTGTTGCCCTAGAGGCAGCCAGTCTGGAGGAGTTGCTGCGGGAGCTCACGGAGCATCGGGTTGACTGCATCAGCACCACCGTAGCGGTGATTGCCGCACCGGGGAGGTGTGCTTCATTGTTGCCTGTGATTTCAATCAGGCAAACCTCCTGACAGACCTCCCTAAATTCCACCAAAACGTTAATTTTGCAACCAGAGAGGTAAACCCATTGAACCTTGTTTATACTAACATCTGTGGCAGGTACAAAGCTGAACCCTGCCTCGACCTAAGCTACTCAGACCACATTTCTGTTATGTTAGTTCCAGCATACAGATTGCTGCTCAAAAGGACCAAACTAAAACAGGTGGAAACTTGGCCAGATGGAGCTATCTCAGCACATCAAGACTGTCTTGAGCACAACAACTGGATTATAAGTTTAGAAGGGTATACAGCATGACAAACTACATCAGTGAGTTCATAGGTGATGTTACTCCAAGACCAAGAAGTTGTGTGCTCTGCTGAAAACCCGGGCTACCTTGTTTGGGTGACAGGGCAGTACTCAGGACAGCAAGATCCATTCACTGACTACAAAATAACACCATGTGCCTGTGATGGGGATGCTTCCCCCCTAGATGTTCTGAACTACTGTTATGCATGGCACAGCACAGGATGATGAGCCTGCAAGGAACACTAGCCTTTCTTCCAATGACCAGATACTCTGTCGACTGATTATATCAGAATAACTCTATTCACAGTTGGTCCATATAAGGATGCTGGACCTAACAACATACTTGGCTGTGTGCTCACAAACATTTTAACATCTCTCTGAGCCAGGTGGTCATCTCTGCATGTTTCAAAACCACCACCATCATTCCAGAGATGTAGATATCAACTGTGCCCTATCTACTTACTACTGCTCCGTATGTACTCTCAACTCAGCACCACCACATTGATCATTGGATCACATCATCAAATTTGCTGATGACACAACAGTGGTGAGCCACATCAGCAACAAAAACAAATTTAGAGCAGCTAAATTGTGGTTCAACAATCTGTCTCCTAATGTGGAAAAGAGATGGTTGTTGACTTCTATTGTCTATCAAAAGCTCCACTGTGGAGAAAGTTAAGAGCTCAAAGTTTCATGGTGTGCACATTGCAGAGGACCTTAATGGACCCTCAACAGCAAAAAAAAGCCAAGCAGTGTCTCAAGTTCCTGCAGAGACTGAGGAGCGCAACCCTCCCCCCTCCCATCCTCACCACATTGTCCAAGGGAACCATATAGTACATCCTGAGCAGCTGTCTGGTATGGGAAATACATCTCAGACATTAAGACCCTCCGATTGATAGTGAAATGGTCTGAGAACATCATCAGGGTCTTTCTCCCATCTTTTGAGGGCAGCTACAAAAAATGCTAAATCCGGAATTTGTGAATTTGTGAATAACCCTCCCACCCTTCTAGCGGAATCTGTTCCTTTGTGTCATCTGGCAGAGGGCACCAGAGCATATTACTACCAGACTACGTAATAACTTCTTCTCCCCAAAAAACAGGCTCCTTAACCCCCTAATATCAGTACCCAAAAACAATCTGAACAAAAATTAAATGAATTAAACTGAACAGCCCCTACCACACAGCATTGGGGACACATCAGGATGTAATTCATGGAAGAGACCCAGTGACCACTGGTGTGTTATCCTGCCAAATGAGAATGCAGCTAATTGCATTCCTCAAGATCTGAGGTGCTTAAATGACATAAAAACACAGTAGGAATCCCATCTCTAAGAGATACCACAGCAACATACAAGCTCACCCTATGTATAACTTAAGCTTCCTGAGTTCTAAAATTCCAAATGTGCTTCATACACAGACATTTCTGTGTCTACTTATGCTAGCAGCCTCTGATCAAAGTAATGTGAGTCAGCAAAACAATCTGTGACTTAACCCAGCTTTGAGAAAACTAGCCTGGTTCTTTAACTGCTTCTGCTGCACTTCATCTTTCTGTGCCTTACATGAACCGGCAAAATTGTTAGCATGGGAAAAGAAGTGTGTGCACATATATGCTTGTGTATATTTGTGTAACGTCCAAGCTCTTAACCTCTGGACATATGCTATGCAGATGGTCTAGCAAAAAGCATACCTTCTATTGTAGGTTCACTTCTATTTTCTAAGTTCAGAAAAGAGATATGTGGAAAATTTGGTTGGGGGTGTCTCATAAAGGCCCTAAATGCATTTCTCATGGGCATCAAGTCACACAGTGTAAATTTCCTGATGGGATTGAGGCTAACCAAAACACTGGTTGAGTGCATTTCCCCTTTTGGTTTTTGGTTGATTCTGTCACTTATGGATCGCGTTCACAACTCATAGCAATTGGTAACTGCATGTCATCTCATGCAGGCTCAAATGACTGTGGTTAGCCTCATGTGCTCACAGGCACACTCAAGTTATAAACAGTCATTGTGGGATCATATCAGTTCAGTCCTATTAAAAAATATTAAATCAATGGTATATGCCTTTTGCTGCCATAGACTAATTTTAGGTTGAACTATACAGTGATTTCCTAAACATAACTGATAGCTTCTGCTTAGATTGGCAAGCAGCTTCATGCTAAAGTGTAATATGTGCCATCTTCAGCAAATGGTAAAAAATTAATAAACCCACCCACACAATGGCTCATGTGCCAGTGATGAAAAATTAATTTATCAGGATAAGCTATTAATATTGAATACCAGGCTCACTGATGCAGAAGACCTCTTCAGATACTGGGTGGGCCACTACATCTGTACTGAAGTAAGGGCAGAGTATGAGTGTGTATTCACTGCAGAGTTGATATACTAGCTGATTTTGGTCTCTGACGTTTGTGCCCCATCCTTACAGACCACCACGAGGAAAAAGGGGAGGGGGACAGACAATCTTTGCAGAATAACTGCAGTCCTTAGCTCCTCTTAGCTATGTAAGTTTATCCTCTCTCATTTTTTTCGGCCTCTTATCAAGGCTTCTAGAAAGCATGCATTCCTCCTCTTGACTTTATTGACGACAATTAAGCTTCAGAAGAGATGCTCTGTAATATATGCCAGGCATAAATTGCAGAAACATGGGGGGCAGTTTCTTGCTGCATGAGTACTAAAAGCTGGTCTCCGAAGTCTTATATAATCAGATAAGCAATTCAGAGGGGGAAGTTCGAAAAAGTCACTCTCCGAAACGCAATTTTATTTCATTAACGTAGCCTACACAATATGTATTTTTAATCCATCTAGCTAGGTTTTTTTTTTTTGGTGGTTGGTTGGAGGCAGTTTTCTTGTTCAAGTCAATGCTATAGAGCTGTTTTTTATGGAATCAGTGTGTAGGGAGAGTTTTTTGTAGAGTTACTTGTAGTTTAGCTAACTAAATGTTTTGACTAGCTTGCCCAACACTGCTGAGACGATGCCATTCTATATTGTCTTCCTCAGATGAGGTCATACCTCATCTCTGTTGAAGCTTTTGCCAATTTGTTTGAACAACAAAATTTGCGTTTTCACCTGTTTACTACCCCATGCCCTGGTTTGATGAACAGCATGCAAATAGCTAAGAACAGGGTCGTATCTACCATTGAGGACACCGAGGTCATGACCTTGGTATTTTTGGCGAGAAAAAAATAAAATAATAATAATAATAATAATAATATCAAAACCAGGCGGTGGTTTGACTTTAAACAATAACGTTAGTGCATACAAAAGGCTCTGCGTAGTCTTCAAAGCAAATGAAGTTACCGCAATTGTTAAAGAGCCTACGTTCATTGCCTTGGTCGGAGGAAGGCACCTAGCTCACTCATCTAATGTTAGCCTGGACACCAACTCACGGTGACAGGAGACCGCAAGAGACTCGGCGCGAGAGAAACAGGAAAGAAGTTGTTATAACTTACGGCTCAACAGGCAGGTTCATTTTAATTTACATAGCTAACTTTCAACATAATGTTAGTTAGCTAGAGGTGTGCTTGTACACATTTAGTGTAGTCTATTCTAGTCAGTGATCAGCGCTAGACTTCAACTGCCGTTGTTTGGGGGATTCAGTTTTGAGGCTATGGCAACCGTTCCGTTTTGAGGGGTTTAACTATCTTGGCAACTAATTTTATATATAAAAAGAGATTAAACATTTGACCTTACACGGGTCAGGTTAGCTACCTTTCAAGCAGATAAGGTTAGCTAGCAACGTAATTATTCATTGGACATATTATTGTTTATTGAGATATTTGGTAGTCATTTTTAGCGGATTCAACACTTCCACAGTTTTATTGCATGTGGAAACGTGTGTAAATAATGCACCAAGCAACCACACTTCCTCATCTTTAATCAAAATCTCATTCTTGAATTTACAATTTAGAGAATTTTAGGTTTTAAAAAATATTGCTTCAGAGATTTAATCAGAGTTCTAATCATATTTAGAACTGGATTATGGCACACTGGAGCAATATTACAATCCCAAAAATCATTTTTTTTTTAAATAAAAAAATGCTGTGCAGTTGATGCTAGAATGCACAGATTTGTATAATACAATTAAAATAAAATCAAGGGGCATGCACCCAGACCCCCCTAGAAGGTCTCTTGACTTCGGTATTTTCAAAAGTCTAGATACAGCCCTGGCAGTCACGTGGGCTTTCGATATTAGCTAGGTAATTGGCATCATGTCGGATAACAGAAAGTATGATAGTAGAGTGCAAAGTAGGTGCGTGAAAGGGAGATGCTCAAAAGAATTCAAAAACTGACTTCAATCCCTGAGGGAAATTGTTTCTTTGCATATCCTAGCTTGGTAGTAAGCTGGGGTCAGCCATGACATGGCACCCCTGGAGCAGAGAGGGTTAAAGGCCTTGCTCAAGGGCCCAACAGTGGCAGCTTGGTGGTGCTGAGGCTTGAACCCATGGCCTTCTGATCAGTAGCCCAGTACCCTAACCACTGAGCCACAACTGCCCCAAATTTTTCAATTGAGCGTCAATGATGATGCGACTCCAGCTGCAGTACTATCATCATGAACCTCTCCTCAGACTGGCACATGCAGCGTGATGCATGTTCATCAGCTAACCTTGCCGAAGCTAAGTTGTGTGGGCTAGTAGAGGTGAGGTTCAGTTAAGGTCTTATATTTTTTGCTTGCCATGGTAATCTCTCTTTTCCTTTTCTCTCTAATGCACACGCGCATGCACACACACACGCACACACACTTCTGATAAATAATTTGCTCACCTTTGCATTCTTGGAAGACCACCCCACCTCCCACCGACCAGGCACTCTGTCTGACCACAGCAGATGTCAGGAAAACTGTACAGAGTTAATCCGCGGAAGGCTGCTGGTCCTGATGGCATACCCGGCCTCAGGGGATGTGCTGAACAGCTTGCGGATGTCCCAACAGACATCTTCAACAACTCCCTGAGACAGGCAGTTGTCTATCCCCGTGCCTAAGAAATCGTCTCTATCCTGCGTCAATGACTACTGGCCCGTAGCACTCCCACCAATCATCATGAAGTGCTTCGAGTGGCTAGTCATGAAACACATAAAGAGCAGTCTTCCCACCACACTGGACCCATTTCAGTTTGCATACCGCCCCAA
>JAOUQW010000009.1:1195091-1205411 GCA_028565825.1 Olivaichthys viedmensis
CTACATTGTATATAGAAGAGTTTAGTGAATAGTATAATGACTGTTCATAAAATATGACAGGTGACTCCAAACTTTTGAACACTAGTGTATATTTTTCATTTTTAGTTATAATCCAGACCTTTGTAGAGGGACAGGTCTGGTGTCTTCTATGAATGAGATTTAATACACTTCCACACTGTAGTGTAGCCATTTTATTGGATTGCATATTATTAGTCCAGATATCTCATTCTGTGACGCTAATGATTAGGGAATACATACAATTACTATGGTGCTACTAGCAGTTTTTTCCATTGTGATTATTAAACCCAGTGCAGGCTTGCAGTTTTTAAAATGTATTCTTTCAAACTCACCCCAGCTGCTCATTTAATAAACATGTGTTTTATAACTCATGCGTATTAGATATTGCACAGGGAATAACAAACAAATACTAATGATGAATGAAGGTGTGGGAATTGTTGGCAGTTTTAACCGATGTGTGGAAAGTGGGCATTTGACATATTTCCAATAATTAAAAGCAATTGGTTGCATAGCCTCCATCGGGGTAAGACCACATGTACCATTACACCACACGCTGGTCTCACAGGGGGAAAGCACTCAAAGCATGTTAATCCTTTAACTCGACGACTACACACAAGTGTTTCTGTTGACTTCAAAGCATCTAAACCATTTGCTCATTGATGCATCCAAGAAATACGCTTGTGTTCAAATTCTTCATATTAAGTTCCCATAATTCATCCATAAGAATTTAATAGCCTGACTGCTGCACCATAACACATGGTACAATCACACAAAAATCCGGGTTGCAGTACAAGCTGTCCAACAACAATCAGGCTCCAAGGAACGGCTAAAGCGACTTCAAAAGCAACAACTCACAGCTCTTTATTAAAATACGGAACATGTGGGTAGAAAGTGAGATTGTTCTGTTCATGTATGTTAGCGTACAGGGCAGGAAGTGCATGTTAGGGTCACTTGGGAATGATGGGCCAAAAGCCTGCCCACATCTGTTAAAATAAGAAAGACCTCTGGGTTTGAGAGGAAGTCAACAAAAAAAAGAGAAAAATTCACAGAGTGAGCTGTGTGTGTACACTGGCCTGATAGGCGCTTTCCAAGAAAAAAAGAGGAATGATAATATTGAATGAGCAATGGACATCTCTGTTCAGCTTCTATCGTTCATCGCAGAGGGTCATAAAAATAACTAGTTTGAAATATCTGATGGCTTGGAGTTACGCTGGCGAAAGATATGATCATTTGAGGGTTTTTTTTTTTCCATTCCGGGTACAAGACAAATTCCCAACGGCCAAAGCAAACTAATTACACAAAATCACATTATGTGGATCAACAGCTCACATAATAATAACTAATAATTATAATAATAACCAGCCAAAATGTAATTAAAACAATCTTTGTTTCAGTTTTTTAGAAACATCTACTGTATATTTGAGAGGTATTTCTTCTCAAATAAACCCACAGCTCTATATGGGGTTCTAGGCCCAGAACAAATGCAGTTCACTTGAACAGAGCACAATTGTGCCCAATGCCAGGCCAAAGTCTCAGAGTGATGAAAAACAACGAGCAAAATTCTGCAGAAAAAGATGTGGCATGCTTTGATCGAGCAGCTGCTTCTTCTCTTGTGATGCAGAAACAGATGCTCTCAGCATGGGCCTGTTGTCCTGAGGAGGTGAGCGCCTCACCCACAGAGCTGAGCTCTCTATTTACCCAGACAGCTGTGACACATGCACGGAGACGCAGTGCATGATGGGAACCCACCTCAGTCATCAAGCACAAGACAACAGGTTAGTTAGTTCTATTTTATTTTAGAACAGCAGGAATAGCCACATCCCACAATCTGCAATAATAATATCCATGCACACTTACTCTACAGGTCAAATGTATGGAAGCAAGCAGTTTTTAGAGTTGAAAAATATCATACAATTAAATGTTTATTGACATTTAATTTAATCAAAAGTTTCCCCAAAATATTCCACTGGTTTGAGTTGATGTACTCTTACTCTAATGTATAATATGGGAAAAATCTTTACAGCCTTTGTTGATAACAGTTCCTTGCATTGGCCAGCTTTTAATTATTTACAAACTCCTAATTTAACACCTGATTCAGTTAATCAAGTCTTCAGGGGCATCCTAATGTGGGGGTCAGGTGTGTATGATGAGGGTGGAAATAAAACTCTCAATTCAGAAACAAATTAAGAATTGCTGCTTACATTTAGTCAAAACCGTTTGTTATATGTTAATTAACACTTTACTGTCTGTTATCTCTTCATCCTCCTGTTGTGTTCGGGTCAAATCTGAACGATAAATATTGTGTTTTACATTTGATTGCTTCAAGGCCTCATGATATCCTCCACAGTAGGCATTTGAACATATACAATTGCTGATCACCACTTTCATTGAATTTTGAGTGGTTTAGTCAACTTTGTTACACCAATGGTGTTCCCGGTCACACACACACACTCTCTCACACACACACACACACACTCACACACACACACACACACACCCTCACACTCACACACACTCTCACACACACTCTCTCACACACACACACACACACACACACACACACTCACACACACACACACACTCACACTCACACACACTCTCACACACACTCTCACACACACACACACCCTCACTCACACACACACACACACACTCACACACACACACACACGCACACACACTCTCTCACACACACACAGACACACACACACTCTCTCTCACACACACACACACACACACACTCTCACACACACACACACACACTCTCTCTCTCTCTCACACACACACACACACACACGACTATTCTTGTTGATGTTCTGATCTGTGAATTTGGTCTCTGTTTTGATTTATTTATTTTTTTACAATAAATGTTAATAACATTACAAAAATACAAAAAAAATTATTTTCAGTGTCTATTCTTTGTATATTTACTGCAGTTATTCATGTAAACCAGTAGTCTGAGACATTGTTTACAGCTTAAAAGGGTGTTAAATAAAATTTGGTGATGATTAATGGTTTTTGCGTTAATGTAAGAGCTGTTAAAACAGATCGGTCAAATTTGACCAAGGAACACCAAAGTAAGGGGATAGAAACGAACACAATTGGAGGGTTAACAGTAACATATTTGCGTCACTGCCACCAACGGCTTTAGCAGTGTATTGCATTCTACCCCAAAATAGAGGAGTGTGTCGTCTCGCCTTATAACACGTTTTTGTTGTTAAGTGAACATGTCGATTTTTCATTATTAACGTAGTTGGTTTTGTCGACTAATCGTTGCAGACCTAAAATGGTTAAACCAGTTGGCATAAGTGCTTGAGCAACATTTACAAAACTATAGAGAAAAAAAAAAATTTATAAAAAAAATAGAAAAATAAAGAGTATGAGAACAAACAGAATAATAAACTAAAAGAACAAATGGTAAATATTATTATTGTTTCCACTGCTGCTGCTGGTTATAAGCTTTGTCTTTAATCTGACTCTTGAATGTAATAAGTGAGTCTGAGCCTCTAAAAGAGTCTGGGAGCTGAATACATCTTGGAACAGAGAGCAAGCCAGAGCCAAAAGAGGGTAAACTGCATAGTGGACAGTACTACTAAGCACAGTATTTGTTTGAGTAAGCAAGCATCAACAAATGGGCCTCATATTAGTGTAGTAGAAAGCATGTTTTTAACCTGTAATGCAGTGACGGCTACTTTACATTTCATAAAAAAACCCACATGGTTTGTTGTGTTTTCTGCCGAGCTATGGAACAGGCTCTCCACTGGGCATGCGGGAACGTAGACCAAATAAGAAACCTTTCTTGGAAGAACCATGGTACAGATGGAGGATCACAGCATGTGGCATTTCATTTGGGAACTCTTGGCAAATAGTGCAGTAGGTGAGGATTAGCGGAGCGGAGACTAAACTCTCAGTCAGCTGGTAGAGGCTGAAAGAGAGCATATGTTTGCAGGGGAATAGTGAATTTATTTTGGTTGGGTGCACAGCATTGAGAGATGCTATGATTGATGCAACAATAAAGTGGTCAGCGAATGAGGCAGAGGCAGGAATCTCTATCTCTATAAAATAGTAAGCCTCTTATATGAAACATTACATAATATGAGGCTAACGTCAACCGGTTAGTCTGTTTCACTTACCAAGCAGGAGCTTTCAAGAGTTTGCAGGGTTAAAGTTTACCTTGATTAACTTGTCGGAAAGCCTTTTCGCCATAAATTTATTTTCTGCGCTCGGTCTGACCGCTGCTGGCTTGTTATAACCTAAGCAAGTAGCGTAAATGTTGTCGACTACATGTTTTTGTTTGTTGTTGGTTAAGTAAACAATGCACCAACTATAAAAATCAACGATAAATTTTCATCATCGATTTCAGAAGCTTTGTCAAACAAGTATGTCTTTAATCTAACTCTTGAAGGTAATAAGTGAGTCTGAGCCTCTTATAGAGTCTGGGAGCAGAGAGCAAGCCAGAGCCAAGAGAACGTAACTTGTTAGATTATGATGGCTACTTTTGTTGCTTCAGGAGGTGGCGTTCATACCATATGCTCAAAATTCAGGGAGCAGTGGAAGAGAAATTTATTGTAACCACAGGAATCCCATCAGCAAAAGATGCAAGTCATCAGGAATGAATGTAGCAGAAGCAGACATATATTAAGAAGCAGTTGAGGCAGTAGGAGAGCATGGCTTATTGATTACTTGAACAGGCTTAAAGGTGGCATATAACTGAAGCTGCCGCTGCATCCTACTAATCATCTCAGCATTCTGTAACAAAGCCTCTCATTGAACTAATATCTTGGCTTGAAGCCTAATCAGATTCACTACGTTCATGCGCAGCAACGTCTTCTGTAACACATGAGAACCAGAGGCAGGTGGATGTAATTTCAGAGCTTTTATTTACGTGTTCCACAAATCATAGTCAAAGTCTGTAGCAAGTGTCGAATTACAGGCAGGCACGGTTATCTGAGACAAATCTATATTCGTTTCCACAAATGGCAAGACGAAGTCAAAACCAAGAACACCTGACTATACTAATAAGAGCAAGGCTTAGAAATGTAATTCTGCAATAGCACAATCACAAGAGTATATATGCACAGGTTAATAGAACATTCAACTGGGAAAAGGTGTGAAGGAAGGTTGGGGGAGTGGTCAAGCTGGGGCAGGATGGGAAAAATAGGAGCCAAACACTAAGGTTACATGACAGGTAGATTTTAGAGTAGAGGTGCATGTTTCATCCCATTCAGTTTTTCTCTCCCTCCTCCTCTCTCTTTTCTCTCTCTCTACCCTACCTCTCTTTCTTCCCAATTTCTCTCTCCTTGGTCTCTTTCACTCTGTCTCTCTCCCATTTCTCTCTACTCCTCCCTTGCAAATCTCTCTTTCTCTGTCTTTTCTTCCATCAAATGTTTCTCTTTCCCCTTCTCTCTCCCTTTCTCTCTCTCAGGCACACTGATGGTCATCTCTCTGCTCTCCATCGTGTATGGTGCACTGCGCTGCAACATCCTGGCCATCAAGATCCGATATGATGACTATGCAGTGTCGGTGCGTCCGGTGGCCTACGTGTGCGTGTTGCTGTGGCGCAGCTTAGAGATTGCGACGCGGGTCGCTGTGCTCGTGCTCTTCGGCTCCGTCCTGAAGGCTTGGCTGCTGCCTGTCGTGTTGCTCGGCTTCCTCGCCTTCTTCCTGCAGCCATGGGCGGCGTTCTGGCGCAGCGGCTCACCATTCCCTGAGAGCATTGAGAAGACACTGACGCGCGTGGGCACAGCCACGGCACTCGCAATGCTCACCTTCCTGTATGCCGGCATCAACGTCTTCTGCTGGTCAGCTGTGCAGCTCAAGCTTGACGACCCCGACCTGATCGACAAAAACTGCGGCTGGAAGCGAGCGACTGCTTACTATTCTATACGCTTCATTGAGAACATAGCACTCATCTCTCTCTGGTTCACCCATCGTACAGAATTTTATCGGCAAGTAGATGCGCCAGTGCTCGAGCTGCTCCTGCTGCTCAGCTATGCCCTCGCTGTGTTCTTCATGCTCCTCTTCTACCAGTGCTGCCACCCCTGTAGGCACCTGTTCTCCTCCAGCCCGGTGCAGGGACTGTGGGAGTGCTGTGGGTCACTGCGGATGTCTGCTGTACCCTGCTCCCAGCCTGGATGCCCGCAGGAAAAAGTCTCTCTGGAGAACCCTGATCCAGCCAAAGATTTGGCCCATGAACCAATTTCCACCACTAGCGTAGACATCAAGCAGAGCCTGTGCTGAGTCCCTGCTGAGTTGAAGAGCCACAGTACAGATGGACAATTGCAGTAGGTGGCAAATCACTTGGGCACTGATAGCGTGAAAATGCTGTCGCTGAAGATAAGCGTGAAACATCCTGACTCAGACACTATTGGAAGTGTCAGTCCGAGCCTATAATGAAGCTTTTAAAGCTCCTTTCCTTTTAAAAAGTGCCCCTTATGAACCAGAAGCTTGATTAGCCAATAAATATGATGTATGTCGTATTCTGTCATGGCAAGAAAGTGGAATGTGTGAAACGTCTCCTCAGACTCGGAGTTGGCAAGACTTTTTAGTTTTTGTTTCTTGGTTTTCCAGGCAAACCAGTCGGCATGATTGTGGCATGGATAGTTTAAGTGCTGTTGCTGAATGCATGTCCTTGTTTAACTTTAACAATATGAAAATGCTGCTTCTGTCATATACTGTAAGCTTCTGTCTGCTTGTCTGTCTGTTTGTGTATCTCTCTCTGTCTCTCTCTCTTTTACCATAATTGTGAAGTTTACTGTCTCTTCAGGAGTTAAACATTTATTTTAAATATTGTCTAATAAATGTTACACAAAATAATGGAAACACCCCAGAGCACATTCAGAGCACATTCAGAGCACATTCAAGAAAATTAAATCCTTCTTGCATCAGGAATGTCATGTACCACCATGTGCAGTGGGTGGCAAGTGGCAATATGAAGCCTTTTTTAGCTTTCTTCAAACCCAAATCCTGTCCAAGTACTATATATAAAAAAAATAGAGCATAAGATGACTCATGAAAACATCAATTACTCTGGTCAAGACTTTCTCTTTAAGCTAAGTTATGAGATTTTGCACTTTGCCTTTGGTTGCAGGTGACTGACATTTACATTTATTAATTTGGCAGACCACTGCCACCAGACATAATATTATTACAGATATTCTGTTTAAATGTTTTGCATCTACTTTTCTTTTCCTAACTATGGCATTTCTTGTTTAACATGCAGTGATGGCTTTTACAATTTACAGTATGCATTTACAGTTTTAACTATTGTTTCACATTTATATTATTCTAATTATACATGCATATTAAAACTTGCTAAACATAAAGTGGAATTAATTAAGATGTAATCATATCAAAATTCCATTTGGTGTTCCTGATATTTTGGCAGGGGACCTGTGTTGTGGAGAGTTTCTGTTTTATTTACAAAGCTTTTCAGGTTTATTCCTTGATTATGTTGTCTTACTTCTTCTAGCTTATTGATAATTAACTGCATCCTATTACCAGCAACTGCAATTGAATGACATATATGATAGTAAGTTTCATTACTGGGGCAGTGGTGGCTCAGTGGTGAGGGCCCTGGGCTACTGATCAGAAGGTCATGGGTTCAAGGGTTCAAGTTAACTCTCCCTGCTCCAAGGGTGCTGTATCATGGCTGACCCTGCGCTCTGACCCCAGCTTACCAACATGCTGTGGGATATGCGAAGAATGAATTTCACTGTACTGTACTTGTATGTGTATATGTGACAATAAAGGAGCATTCTATTCTATTCTATTCTACATGATTGTATAGTCAAGGTTTAATATTTCAGCCTAAAACATCATCTATATAAGCAATACCACAGTATATTTAAAAAAAGTGACATCACCTAAACATTTCGGCTACTACTCTTTCTTATTGGAACAAGTGGCAATGATACAAGGTAATGGAATTTCACCAAATTTTCCACTTATTTCACTCAGCCTAGGGCTTCTTAGGGAGTCTGAAAAGCATTTAAGGAGTCTGAAAAGCATTAGTGGTCCAAGTGGGCGGACTTCTGCTCCATATTGATTTGGACAAGAGGGAAATTGATTGCTTCGGGCAGCTCAGAAACTTCAGTGTCTTTGTCTCCAGCTATATTGGCCTCTCAGTGGTCAGGTGTAGTGAGATTCTGAGTAAAGAAATCCATTTGTAGCTTTAGGATCAATTTAGGGGGCTTGAGGGACACTGATCACGTGTGAGGCTTATGGAGAAGTCTCAGGAATTTGTTGGACATGGTCAAACATTATATATATTTTGTCTTTGTGATTTCTAAAACTGATTATGCATACCTACTAGGGTGGAAAGATACCAAAAATCACAGTATGATAACCGTACAACGTTTTTGCCAATGTGGTTTTCACGTTTAACCCACAGGTAAGATAAGATTAAAAGCATATATAATGGATTGCTCTGTACCTGGAAATAACAGTTTTTGTGATGTCTATACCTGTATAAGTGTTTTTTTAATTTCCTTATATACCATCTTTTATCATCACACTCCTAACACATATGAAAATAAATTATACAATATCCTGCCATACTCAACACACACAATATTAGTATCATGGATGCTTCAGATTTCTTCATACTTCAATCCGGGAGGAGGCTGCCTAGATTTTGCATATTTCATTACATTTGTCCTGTTATTTCAAACAAAGTTAATTCCCATATCTTGCCTCTGGGAGTATTGCGGCATTTGGATGTGGCCTCATATGACACTTGTTTTGTGATTCAGGTCTGCCATGATTAAATGCCTCGAAATTTTCCTTTTTTATTACAGTTCCTCTTCTTCTGCGTTTCTGTGCCAGCCCCATCCTCCAGACACATTGTTTTGTGCTAGCCGTATCCTCCAGACACACACTTCAGACGCACCTCTCTGAGAATAGAGAGACTGTGCCAATGATTGATGGCTGTTTTTAGCAAGTCAGGATAATAGGTATTGATGAGATATGACTCAGCCCGCTCATGCTAACGTGACTCATGGGAATGTGATGTCACAGCCATTTGGATGGCCAAAATCTGTCCTGGGACTGCTGTTGTGGAAACAGTTCAAGTCAAATCAAGTCGACTTGGTTTTATTGTCATCTCAGCCACATACAGTGGAATGAAATATTATTCCCTCAGGACCATGGTGCAACACACAACCCAATACAACAGCACGGCCTCATAATCTGGCAGTAACGGCCTGGATGCTCCAGTACCTTCTGCCATATGGCAGGGTGGTAAAAGAGTCCTTAAGAGGGGTGGGAGGGGTCATCTACAATGCTGGTGCCTTTAAGTTAAATGGAGGGGAGAGAGATGCTGATGATGTTCTCAGGTGGAGGGTCTTACAGTCTGGTACGTTACGATTCACATAGCAGACAGTGATACAGAATTTTAGGATGCCCTTGATAGTTTCCCTGTATAATGTGCCCGGGAGGGAAGGGGAGGGGAGGAGCAGTAGCTTGAGACTGCCACAGCAGTGCCGTCATACTGTCCCCTTGAAAAAAGGTTAGCATCTGTAATGTTAACGTTGAGCACATTTCCTGAAAAATCACTGAACTTGAGCTGGGCAGTCAGAGTTAGGTCAATCCGACTATAATCTGAGAGGTAGAGGGGGGGTTACTGTAATGTCCACTACTGGGGTAGGTCTACTGCAGAGCAAGTCCAGCACATTGCCTGCCTTGCGGGTTGAAGGAGACTGGTTAAGGCTCAGGTTTATTTATATAAAATTAAAAAAAGACAAAAATGGGAGGAGGCAGGAGGACTGAAGCTTGTCTAATTGAAAGTTAAAGTCACCAAGGAGAGTAAGTAGAGTCCCGTCGACTGGAAAGAGACTCAGGAGGATGTCCAGCTCGTCTATGAAGTTCCCTAGTGGACCAGTTGGGAAATAGATGGCAATAATGTGAAGTTTAGCTGGGAATATTACGGTAACAGCATGATATTTGAAGGATGAGATGGTACAATGATATGATGGTACAAAGGCAGAGGATAGAGCTGCTGGTGTTACTAAGGTCTCTGAAATGATCCATGTGTCTGTCAGAACCAGGAAGTGGAGCATGTGATGAGAAGCCAAAGCTGAGATGAAGTCAGTTTTGTGGAGAGCAAAATAGACAGTTCCATAGCCCACCTGCAAACAGTGTCTGAGATTGTTTTCCAATCTATAGCCAGGTCTGGCGGTGGTAGACGTCCATAATACTAGTGTTTCTGATGTACAAATAACAATAGCACTATTCAATTCAATTCAATTCAATTTTATTTGTATAGCGCTTTTAACAATGGACATTGTCACAAAGCAGCTTTAC
>JAOUQW010000009.1:1211054-1224695 GCA_028565825.1 Olivaichthys viedmensis
ATGGGTTCCCTCTTGAGTCTGGTTCCTCTCAAGGTTTCTTCCTCATGTCGTCTCAGGGAGTTTTTCCTTGCCACTGTTGCCTCTGGTTTGCTCATTAGGGATCTAGATCTTCATCTGGCTTTCTATAAAGCTGCTTTGTGACAATGTCTATTGTTAAAAGCGCTATACAAATAAAATTGAATTGAATTGAATAGCATTTGATTCACCACAAACTGACACTGAGAGTCAAGTTTAATTTCACGAGCTTGAATCAAAGGAACTGTGACTTGTGGTAAAAGAGACTCACGATATGCTGCACATGCAGCACCACAGTCATGTGATGGGGAAGCTAACGATAGGTGAAGAACTACATGTTTGTCCTGTAAGGAACATATATCAGGACATGGCGATTGGACAGGTTAAGATACACGTAGCCTAAATAAGATGAGCAGAAAACTTAAAACAAGTTTTTAAGGCTGATCAAGATTTTAGATCATCTTGTTTTAACGTGTAGGTGAAAATATGGTGAATTTTTTTTGGGTTCGCTAATTAATTGGCCTGTTTTCAATTAAAAGAGTCATTCGTCAAGTCGTTCACCCATCGCGAACATCTAGTGTTGTTTTCAGCTACTCCTAAAAATCGCCTAAAAAAGGTTTACAGTTTTAGTGACTATTCCATCAGGTTGCAGATTCACACTCAGCTTGTGAGTTACTCCAAGAGTCTCGGTGGAATTACTCCTGCTCCGTCAGCGTCTACAGAAAATGTTTTATTTCTCAGACAAAGCAGAAGCCTGTTTTGAGCTTGTCAATCAATCGCTAGAGACATCCAGCATCCACTTTCCAAAAGCAGCAAGGAATTCGGCTTAATCCAAACACAGTCCATGAATACTAGAAAAAAAAAAGTATCTGAGTTTTTCTCTTCTGAGTTTGAGCTTTTCAAATACTTTTCCCATAGCTCTTGTCAATGCTTCATTGCAGAAGGACATTCTGTGCGTTTTTAAAAAAACGTTAATACATTTTAGCGCATTTAAAGGGTGATTTTTAGTTGTAATCAATACATTCCCTTAAAAATGTAAAAATATTTATTTAATAAGTACAGGTGACTGAATTAAATTCTTAATAACCAAACACAATTTTTATTTTTTTTTACTGTCAGAAGCCTTCAAATTCGGGGGCACCTGGCATGTCCTTCTCTGAGGTCTAAACATGCTTCGACACAAGATCTCTCTGCTTCGTAGTCCAAACTTCAGTTAGTTTGCTACCACATCACCAAATCAAGGACCCCCACCATTTCGGTCAAAGTGAATCCTGCCTCCTGGTAAAACAGAGGCCTCCATTTTGGTGCCTCACAGCTACAAGGTCTGGGGTTTGATCCTGAGCTTCGGTTACTGTCTGTGTGGAGTGTTCTCGTCGTGTTCTCGTCGGTTTCCTTCCACATCCCAAAAACCATACCAGTAGGCTACTCTAAACTGCCCCTAGTGTGAATGAGTGTGCGAATGTGTATGAGTGTTGTGTTTGATGCCCTGCAATGGACTGGTGTCCCATCCAGAGTGTATTCCTGCCTTGCACCCAGTGTTAACCTGACCAGGATAAAGCGCTTACTGAAGATGAATGAATGACATCATCAGCGGCGTTATGTAGCACTTTCTTCTAGAAGTTGAGCCATTTTACACTTCAATGTAATCAAATTATTTTGAATAATCCTAATTTTGATTCTTTTGGAAAGTGGTACCTAACTGGCTGCTGCAGAATAGCACAATAAAGACCAATTTGTGTAAATATTGATACACATGATTATGCCTTGATTACTGCACCATAACATTTTTAGCACAACGATCATTTCAGCATATTT
The DNA here is from genome assembly GCA_028565825.1 of Olivaichthys viedmensis. Classification (NCBI taxonomy): domain Eukaryota; kingdom Metazoa; phylum Chordata; class Actinopteri; order Siluriformes; family Diplomystidae; genus Olivaichthys; species Olivaichthys viedmensis. The sequence goes on from JAOUQW010000009.1 coordinate 1,212,885, forward strand.
GTCTGACGTGAAATAAATAGTATCTATTGTGCAAGTCAGTGTTTGGCAAAGTTTTTCTCCGCGGGCCTCCATTGCATTTCTTGGCCTTGGCTTCCTTGAATAAAACTCACTACATCTCTATTGCTCGGTCTCTGCCACAGATCTCTGCTGCCCACCTGGCATATGGTGCCATGTGTTGTTTTTTGCAACAACTAGCCCCCGAGCACACTGAATTTGCGTTATTTATTTATTTTTTCTATTGGTGAAGTCGTGGGCATCCGCTCGGATCGCTGTGTGTCGTCGGGGCCACGTGGGGGTGCGCCAACTTTTTCTCACAGATGCCGCTGCTCCTCGGTTTGCAGGTAATGCGCCTTTAAACTCAATGAGGGAGAAACAGCTTGCGCTCGTTCAAAGCGCCGGAGAGAAAATAACCAGCTGTGCCACGCTGCAAAGATTTCAGGCACTCGGAACTGACAGTCCTGGGTTTGCTTGTTTAGTGGCTCAACATTTGCAACAGGGAAAAAAAAAAATATCTCCACAGGCCAACGCAAGATCTGGCTCATGTGCGGCAGAGATTATTAATATGCACTGTCCCTGTTTAAACAAACACAATAAATTAGATAAAAACTCAGGAAAAAAGTTGAGTTGTTTGCTCAGTTTGCTCAGTGTCTCTGGTGTGAACTGAAATGTAAAACATACAGAACGTTTGGATGTTGCACATGTGATTAAACTGTTGCCAGATTTATGTATGCAGAATTATAAAAGGAAAACGGGGAGCCTATTGTCTTTGTGCTCGTGTAACGTAATTTTCTTCATTTTCAGGCTGTTGGGAGGACGCTCGTCTTGCCGCAGGAAGTAAACTTTCACGATTTGCCATCTGTGCCGCCGTTAAACGCAGTAAAGCTAGCGGTTTACGAGAAACGGAAGATGTAAACAGCTTGAGAGGAGATTTCAGGCTGTCTGACTAATCCAGGAGGCTCTGCACTAAACAATGTGTTTGAATTAAATTTATTCGTGCAACATTTTGTGAAATAGATATTTGCACATGGAAGTTCGAGGTCTGAAGCCTCTTAAGGAAACTTCCCGAGGTAGAATGAGAAATAACATCTGTGACGATTGTCTTCGGAAAAAGGGTTCATCAAGGGTTCTTTGGATGGTTAATAGGTCTAGCTTTTTAAAAGGGGTTTTTGTAGGTTTAGGCCCTTTTAAGTTTCCCCCAGAGGAAGAAACAAAAGAGCCCTTTAGGGTGATAGATGGAACCTTTTTTTTTCTAAGAGTTTTGACTATTAAGAAACATTAAAGGTGCCTTTGGTAAACCTGAATTCAGTTTTAATTCACAACTTGAGTCTGATTTCCTGTGTGATTTTAAAATGCAGAAATTTAAAAAACAAAACAAAGATTCTAAAAACCAAAATTCTATGCATATATTTTAAACCCTTTTCGTCCTACATTAAAGACTTTTTTTTAACCTTGTTTGCTCGTGTCCTTGATCAGATTGTAGACGATTCATCTGTACTAATCACTTAAAAGACAAAATTCTTCTTTGTCCGTTATCTTTCACTTAAGTGCAGTGACTTTTTTCCACCTCTAAATGGCCTATGATTTTTTGATTACGCCATGGTAGAATTGAGGCCCCCTCCCCCCTGTGTTAGCTCGTGCTCGCTAACCAATCAAATCCCAATGGATAAAACCAAAGTCCCGCCTGGCCATTGTGGAAAAAGAATGCGTTCAAATTTCCGTTTCACGTCGTCTTTAAGGCTTTCCCATTCAATTTGTTGTGACTGTCTGAAATAGACCTCTTGCTTTGTGTTAAACCCTGCTTCTTTCTTATAACAAACCTACTGTAACTAAGAAGTACACTTTCTCCTAGTGGGACTAAAATAGTATTAAAAATTTGTCTACATGATTGTATTTTTTATATATTAATGGTCAGGGCACATTTTGGACCCTTCTGTGCTGAGGACAGAACACTGAGTAAGTGGCTTTACCACTTACTCAGCTGGGCGAGATAAAGTGGATATGAACTGGGCTTATGGAGGCTCCTGGGTAATAAAAGAGAGATTTTGGCCACGACAGAAATGCCATTGGTATTTATTGTTATGTGTACAGTTTTTTCATCCATCCGAATGGAGCCTACGAACGTTTTTTAATTCTATTTAGTAGTTTGACATAAATATGTGCCTATATAGTGTGCATCAGTAGTCTAATACTGTAAAGCCACTTACAGTACATACACCTTGTTAACCTTCTCATTTAGTGACAAGTGACACAGAATACAATCCAAGCCTATAGCTGAGCTTCTGAGGGTTAAGGACCTCATTCAAGGGCTCTCTTAGATTTAAACACACAACCTTCTGGTCGCTAAAGCAGAACCTCACCACTGCCTTCACCTTTTATACCCCGGGATCTGTTTGTCTTGGATAAAAGTGGACTGAAGAGGACTATTTGCTAGCGTAGCTTGGTGATAATTTAGTGCAGGTGATGATATTGACTGGAAACCAAAGAGGCACCACACTGTAGGCCAATAGTTGTAGCATGTAATTGGGTCAGCGTGAACCAAGCAGAGTCAGAATATAAATCTTCGCCGGAGTATCCGAGTGCCTAAAGTCATGGATCTCCTGTCCGAAGAGCTCAGACCCCAGAGACACGAGGATTCGTTTCTCATAATTAGCAAATTCAATCTTCACGGTTAATTAAAGATGCCATGAAATCTAATAGAGTTTGCCGAAAGGCCTGCGCCCTCTAGGAAGCACTCGGCGGGATTATGTTGAATGTCACATTCAGACCCTTCGCTAATTTTTCACTCGGATCCTCTTACTCCTCTCTCATCCAGAGTTCACAGTGTGTTTCATTTAGCATTAGTCAACACCAGTGCTCTAACAAGTCATGGACATTTGCGGCATATGTATTTTTTGCGAGTGCTCAGAGTCAGATTTGACGCATTAATTACTTTTTTATTGATATCATGCAGCCACTCTTACTTCTTAGATGGAGTTGACCCTATTTAGCATGTGTCAGGAAGTAATTGTGCTGAAAAAAAGGGGTGTCGAGCAGAAACAGACTCAATGCACAGAAGTGAGAAGGAAATAATACATTTTTACTTAATTAGTTCTCTAATACATGTCATAGACTGAACAGCAAATGGTGGTCACATTGATTCACACACATAGAACTACTAAAACCAATTGCATGAAATATCGTGGGTACCTTTAATCCTTATGTTTGGTTTGAATCAAAATGATGCATTTTATTTATTTATTTATTTATTCTCTGACTCAGCATGAAACATTGGGTATATTAAAATAAAGTTATCAGTGTATTGCTAATGCAATGGTCTGGGTAAACTGGGTCTCAGTGTATTGAACTGAATCAGAGAATTAAATTCGGGCACAAAAAATGCCAGCAGGAAAAAGATTTCAGTTTCCTGCCAAGGCCGAACTCACAGCCCGGAATGCTAATTGCTAGAATATGCTATCAGGACGTGCTAGCCTTCATCAGAAGCCACCAGGGCTTTGGTTTTCTCTTTCACTCTTTGTTGTTATCCCTTTCTGCCTGTCCTTTATTTTTAGTCTGGCTTTGCTCTTGGCACTAAGGTCTCCAGTGCTCATTTCTTTCTTTGACACAACGGGACTGATTAAAAAGGGCAGAAGTGATGGCCAGGGGCCCCTACTCTCATTCACTCTCCTTTATCCTTCCACAAGATCTCCCTACTCTCTGACTCTCTCTCTTTCTCTGATTGTTCTAATTCACACATGTTCCTGCTAGAGAGTCTCACAGGGCCGTATCACTCAGAGGCATCGACCTGAGCTACAGCGAAAAGAGCATCAAGGTCGTGGTTATAAGAGCTACAGTACTATACTACATATTTTTACCCCAATTGTATTTATTTTATGTTTAATCTATTTACTACTTGTTCCTTTTGAACCAATGCTTGTACTGGTATTTATAATACAGTACGTATTGCTTTTTATTAATGCAGCATTAATGCTGTTTGGCTGCCGCAACAATGCTATCTATCTATCTATCTATCTATCTATCTATCACCCCTCCATTCATCCATATATCTATCTATCTTTTTATCACTCATGCACTCCATGCATCCATCTATCCACTACCCCTCCATCCATCCATCTATCCATCCATGCATCTATATTTCTACCAGCCCTCTCATCATACATCCCTCTTTCCATTACCCCTTCATCCCCATACATCTATCCACCACCCCTCCACCCATCCATTTATTCATCCATCTATCTATCCACCACCCCTCCACCTGTCCATCCATCCATCTATCCATTCATGCATCTATCTATCCATCCATCCATCAATCTATCCACCACCCCTCTATCGTTCAACCATCCATCCATCTGTCTACCACCCCTCCATCTATCCATACATCTACCCACCACCCCTCAATCTGTCCATCCATCCATCTATCCATTCATGCATCTATCCATCCATCAATCTATCTACCACCCCTTCATCTGTCCATCCATCCATTCATCAATCTATCTACCACCCCTCTATCATTCATCCATCCCTGTCTACCACCTCTCCATACACCACCTTTTATCTATCCATATCTATCCACCATCCCTCCATCTGTCCATCCATCCATCTACCACTCCTCCATCCATCCATCCATCTGTCTACCACCACTCCATCCATCCATCCACCACCCCTCCATCCATCTACCACTCCTCCATCCATCTGTCTGCCAACCCTCCATCCATCCATACATATATCCACCACCCCTCCATCTCTCAATCCATCCATACATCTGTCTACCACTCCTCCATCTCTCAATCCATCTGTCTACCACCCCTCCATCCATCCATCCATCCACCTATCTAACTACTTCTGCAGAAACTTGTCAGGGCTGTAATTTACAACCATTTAGCATATCGGATCACTGGAATTACAAGACAGTGTGATCAGAAAATGTCCAGTGTTTGGCCATCTTTCCTCTGTATAAAGCCAACTAGACATACATATACATATGATTTTTTTGTGTGGCAGTTTTCTTGCTGAAACCCCATTGGTTAAAACCAAAGAAGAAAAATCCTTTTAGTGGAAATCAGTAAGAAGGGTCTGTGGTGAATTTGTAGGTGCTTTTTTCCTACTGATTAGAGAAATGGAAGGGGAATATATATTGGCCATGTGCTCTCCAGAAAAATAAACAGAAATAGCCTTGAAAGACTTGCACGTCACACGTGGTCTCTAAATCCTCCCTGTGCGTCTGTACTAGTTCCCAATAGCCACTTATGTGTGTGTGTGTGTGTGTGTGTCCTCTGCCGGAGCTTTCAAGCTAACTACACTGCAGACAACTGCGGTGAAGTCACCTATAGAAGGGACAAATCCCCCGCAGAGAGGAGAACTTTTCCCCCAGATTGACTTTGAACCTTGAATTACTAATACGCGCACTAAGTGAATGCGAAACGAGGGTGCCATCAGAAAGAAAAATGGCTGTCACGTTTAGAGGATTGGCGACATAAATCCTGAGATAAACTATTTCACTTTATGTAGTCCCCCATGCCGTAAATCTTATGTGCATCATCCTGTTCTCCTTCCGTTCTATTTCGGCAAACGACTTTTGAGGTTTAATCTCTTAACACCAGGTTTGTCTTCATTTAATTATATTTCCACCGCCTATAGAATGCAGCATAGGGAATCATGCACACATAAGAGCAGATGTAAGTGCCTGTAAGGAACAGATCAATTCAACTATGATGATAGTAGCCGTGTCGTGTTCACTGTTACTAGAAAGTCTACAATAGGGTTCAAAAGTGTGTGTGGGTTACTGAGAACTGCTTTTGGCATCAGGTACCAAAAACATGCAATTTTGTCCAATAATTCATGAAAGTAAAAAAAAATGGTGGATAAAATTACAGAGGGCTTTTTAATTAGGCCATTTGGAGAATTGTTGTAGATAGTAGACCTGGAGAATCAAGTAAACAAAACTAGGATACTAGGATACTAGAAACTATGACAATGGACTTGTGGCTTAAAATCACAGTGGTAATATATACAAGACCTCACAATATAAACTCTGAATCTCTAAAACAATATACAATAAACCCTTTTACATAATGATTACAATACCATTTTGTAAATATTTCACAGTACTAACTGGGATTAATCATGAATGTGCCAAAATCGCCAATAGAACTACAGCAGAATCCAAAGCCATCCAGTGTAATTAACTCAACATGAAACACACATGCACAGACACTCTCATGAGTTTTTATATGCCATTGCCGAGCACCCAAATGATAAATCTGAACCTTTATTCCAATAAACACTCGAGGCACCCAAACCCCAGTCACAGCTCACATGTGGTTCATTGCGCGTGCGCGCCTAAAGCCGTGGTCACACCAGAAATCTGCCCAGTTTAACGCTCAGGCCAAGTCAGAATACTTCTTGTAATATATTGTTGAAAGTTCAACTCATATTCCAGCATCTTTAATCAAATATCTGCTCAGAAAAAAACAAATAATGCTTTGTCCTCTGTGTCTTTCCCGGTTCTGTAAACAGAAGTAAAACAAATGATGTAGACAACCAACATCCAACCTATCAGGACAAGGCTCTACTTGCCTGTCAATTCAGAAAGTCCCCCCTCTTGCACTGGGAATCAGGTGTTCTAGCCTAGGCACCTCATGCATGTATTTTGGGTGAACATTGAAGGAAGGGACTGTACTAGTTTGAATTTTGAGTTTTAAAACAGCTAGCTTCAGCTAACTTATTCCAAAATTGATGACTATACCTTTAATAAAGCACTAATCTAGAGTCCCTATTACGTACCTAAATCCAAATATTTAAGTCTTAGGTGTTTAAAAACCTTTGGAATTTAAAGCCAAGATGTATTGACCGATTCTGTGAAGATCAGAGAGGCTCGTCACTCAATGCATTACATACACTGGATAACCTTTCTAATCAAAATGGTCTGAACAAACAGACCTGAAGAGACTCTCTGTCTCGCTGTTTATTCACATTGTATTTATTAGCAACTCTGTTCTGCATGTGTGATTCTCCTGAATGCTCCCTCATCCAGATGTCCCTAAGACATCAGCCGTTAGTACCCTGAGATTTATTGTCTCAATGCATTTATCTTGCCGACACCTGATAAGTGTTCTGTTATTGCTGAGAGAGCTGCAGTCCTGCATGCCTTGTAAGACAATTGCTTTTCACACCTGAAACCTCATGTACTTACTTATTCACTTCAAGCTTCACCAGACCTTTAAACTGATAAAAGACACATATCGGTAGATCCTTACTTTCATACACACAGTGTCCGAGCACTGGAATGATGGGTAAAAATTATGCTTTGGAAGTTTTCCATCAGTAGGCAAATATGGATGCAAGGCATAAAACCAAACATTATTGACAAATGAAAAATAATAATATGTAATATACACTCATTATTTGAAATTGAGACAAATCAATTTCTGCTGTTTGAGAAATCATTGTATGGAAGCTGAAGTATATTTGATTAGCTTGTTCACACACTATTTGCTTTATTTAAAAATAATTGTTGTGTCACCATATATTTCATTCAAAGATGGTAACACATACACTCTAACACATGGCATTGATTGTTGTTGTCTCTTAACGACTAGCACCTGATATTGACTCAGTTATTGCAGTCCTATGAGTTATGGGTTATTGTCCCTACTGCTTTATGACAATAAGAACAAACATTATGTGAGAACTATAGTGTGATAAAATTATACTAGTTTTCTAAATTATTAAATTCATCATGGACTGAGACTATTAAGTGCTACTGTATGAGACTTATTATGGTTCCTACATTCTTAGAAAAAAAGGGGGGTGGGGGTCAGTGAATGAAGCTTCCCCACCTTTGGTTAGTTGAATTAAGCCCTTGAGACAGAAACAGATATATTGAAAATTTGTTTTAATCAGAATTCCATGATATGAACATTGAGAATCACATATAATAACACATACATTAAACTGTACTGTTCCCACATTGTGGGCACCCCTGAAGGACGTAGGACTACCCCACCTCCTAAATCCCAATTTAACCCTTGTTTAAGCATTCTTTGGTTTGTCCTTCAGGGGGAACAGTTCTATGTAGAACCCTACAACACAGGGTTTCCCTTTTAGGGTTGCAAGTAGAATACCTTTCGCAAGCTAAGAACCCATAACTATCCAAAGAACCCTTTCGGAACCCCTTCAAAGTCATATTAAAAACATATGGTAAAAGAAGATACAAACCCGTTATATTAAGATCTCATAATTTTTTAATAGCCTTTCTCTCAGTGTTACAGATAAATTCCCAAAATGATGACTATATAAAAAATCTGCCTTGTGTACTGTACAGTCATAACTACAGAGCCCTTGTATTTGTATTCTAAGCTGCATCATGATCCTGAAGCAAACCCTTACATATATATATAGTATTTGTATATATACACATATACAGGGATGGGGGTGGCAATAAAAACCTATTTGAAGTGAACAAAAACAAAAGCTTGAGAGACAGAATGACAAAATTCACCATCAGCAGAAGTCAAGGGCTCATCCAGTAGGGGGAGGCATTATCTGAGACACATGCTTGGATTCACAAAGAGAGTGTGTGCATGTGTGTGACAGAGAATAGCGACAGAGAATACTCTCTGTACAGGAGACTAAGCAGTTTTAGTGGGGTACTATCATGTTTGTTTATGCCAGAGGAATGGAAGTGTAATTAAATGGGGTAAGTTACACCATGCTCTCAGCACTATCGATCCAGCTCTGCCAGAAGGGCTGAGGGTTTTAGGTTCCTTCCAATCGGAGCGCAGGTTTCTGTATTTAATGGACGCATCTAAAGCTGGTGCATATGATCGCAGCAGAGAGAGGCCACCACGTAGTACAAACTACAGCAAAAAGCTCTTTGGCAAAGTATGAAACACTGAAACGCCCCCCAAAATATTCACCTCATATCTTTCAGTGCAGAATGTGTGGGCCATTATCACACAGATTTGATTAATGACAGGAGCCTGGTTATTGTAATGGGCATGAGCGTGCAATATGAGAAGAGCCCATCCTCGTTAAGAGGATACAATCATTTATTATTTGTCTGATAAAGCTGAAAGGGATGGTGGCAGGTTAGAGGACAAAGAAGGTAAATACAGGCAAGAAGAGCAATTGGGATTTCTCTTTTGAATACAGTTCAGCCCCAAATGGGACCTAATGATGATGGGAGCCAGATGTTAAACTATCTGCAAAAATGCTCAGGCTGTTTTGATACACCCCTAATTATGGATTAACACATAGAGCAGATACATAAATTTGGCATATATAATTATAAATACATAACTGCCTAGAGCAGGGGTGCCCAATTTCAGTCTTGGAAAGATGGAGTCCAGTACAGTTTGGTGATTTCTTTGCCTAAAGACACCTGATTCAACTCACGATTTAATTACCATGCTTAATATGTGTATTAGAGCAGGGAAAACACTAAACTGTGCTGGTGTCCTCCAGTGGTATAGTTTGGGCACCATTGGTTTAGAGCATTACTGTATGCCTTTTAGCTAATATACCTGACATCCTTACCTTTTTTCCAAGCTGAGCAAGAAAACATTTTACAAAGGAAAGGTCATATTATCATTTGGCAGGAGATTTGCAAAGCTCCTCATTTACATATATTTTTTTAAAGGTTTTGAACAGCTATTTGTGCAATGCTATTTGAATATGCTTAATTGCACATATGCTTTTCTGCACCACCATTTTTGTAAAGGATCATTTCTACATGTGACTTTTGATAGAAAATGTATGCCTTCTGTGATTGTGAATGTCGTACAATAGTTAAGCTCAATTATTGTACCTATTTTGAGGCCTCGCCACTCCGCCGATGACAAGGATAATCCATTTGGGCCTCATTTCTGCTAATTAGTATCTACTTTCATTTATACAAAAATTATAGCTCATAGGAATACAGTCCCATTCCATGGCCATCATATGCAGATATATATGGATGCATTATACAATGAAAAAGTAGAGCAAGGTATGACGTGTAGAAGACTAGATGACAGGACATTTTGCCACTCATCCAAAGGGCTTCATCATGAAGCCCAGTTGCCTTGGATGACTAAAGACTTTTACAGTCTAAGAGCAAGCTATCTTTTAAGTGCTAGAAATGAAAAGTGTTTGAAATCCAGTACCTTTAGCCAAGCCCTATCGGTTTCCTCTTTGTATCTTCTCACCTCCTCAATTGTTATAATGGTTAATGATTATAGCCTTAATCCAAACATAGAAAGTCAGCATCCTAATTGCCTAGCTCAAGTTTTTTTTTTAAAAACACTTATTCTGTATTCATGAGATTACACCATGCCGTGACAACTATTGGCAGCACTCAAGATGCAAATGACTTAGCCAGTGTGCGATGGATTTAGACGTCATGCTGCAGTTCTGTCGCTTGCTGTAGGACACGCTCGGCTCGGCAGTATCTTATTACCATCATTTTAGGCCAGACCTGACGGATTTTTTCAGATTTTATGCAAATTGGGATTGCTCATATTTCTTGTCTCATTTTATCATCAAGTTTTTGTCAGGAGGACCAAGTCATAGCCGATGTCAGAAGGCTAATAATGTATGTGAATTTTGAATTTTCTAGATTCTTCCCTGAATTAATAACATAACACATCTCCAGGACATACTCTGTCATGTTGGTAAAGGATATATTGGACTCTTATCAAATCACATTTCACATGTGACATAAATATATAACTGAGCCTCATTTTCATATTAAGGATTTACTGAGACATCGGTGGACAGAGTGATAGGGTTATTTCAACAGGGTTATTTTGTACAGTTATTGTAAAAGTGTAATTTTCTACAAGTGTGAGACCCAGATTCACACAGACACAAAGTAGGATCCAAGTGCAGAGTTTTATTCAAAGGGTAATCCACAAAAGGATAGTCAATAGTCCAGGCAAAGTGTTGAGAAAACCGAGTAGTCAGAGAGATGGCAAACAAATCAATAGGGATAGGCAAAACTCGTAAACTATGAAACAGGCGTAGGGTTCGGTAACCGGAAAACTAATACAATGGAAAACCGCTCAGAGTTGTCATCCAAAGATAGGCAAGACTTCGTAACATGTCTAGGTGAGTGAGCTGTATAAATACTGACTGTGATTATGGTGAAATGTGAAACAGGTGAGTGGGATAGGTGAACCGGAAGTGTTAGAACTCCGGTGATGTGGACCTCTGGCAGTGTGGGGTGATATTGTCAGTGGAGACCGTGACAACAAGCTTTAAGAGTTCTATCTCTGCCTGACTTTTCAAATATAAAAGGTTTGATTTAGTTGTGACATATTTTAAGGTTTTAAATAATAATGCATTTTATGAATATCTAATAAATGGGAAAAGTATTCTGTCATAGACTTAAGACCAGCCTAACTCTTATAGACTGTTAAACATCTTACAAATGTGTCTTACTAAGTGTTATTAATCTAACAATGGTGTTGCTGTAATGCTTTTGGGAAAAGTCAGGAAGAAATAAAGACTACTATCTTCTGAGATCATTCTTTTTTTTATTTTATGGAATTGAATATGTGAAGCATCTTTAAATAAGAAACTATTCCACCTTCCTACAACATGTAACAAAGCCATTGGAACAATATTCATGTTCATTTTCACCAGCCTCTGTTATGCAGCGCTACAAAGATTCATATTATTTCTGCCTTTAGTCTCATTATACTCACAAGGTTTTGTAAAAAAAAAAACTTGTTAATTAAGTTAATTAAGGGCTGATTTTCCCAAAAGCACAATCACAACAATTACCATATCTTCATAGAGAGAACACAATCCCTCAAAGTTAAAGTCTCTGTC
>JAOUQW010000009.1:1243083-1258974 GCA_028565825.1 Olivaichthys viedmensis
GCAGGGAGGGTTAAGGGCCTTGCTCAAGGGCCCAACAGTGGCAGCTTGGCAGAGCTGAGGCTTGAACCCACAACCTTTTGATCAGTAGCCCAGTGCCCTAACCACTGAGCCACCACTGCTCCTTGAGGTGTTGCACTGACCGCTGTGAGAGATTGTAGCATACCTCGCTACCCAGCATGCTAACTTCACCAACATCATCTGGACTTCATAAATCGGAGCAAGTGAAACCGTCCTACATAACGAATGATTAAACGCCACATGCGCACACTTCTCTGAAACGCCTGCTAAGCGAGCAGTTGTAAATCCTGCGCTGTGGCGTTAGCTAGCATAGTTAGCCGTCAGCTAAAAACGACTTCCTGCACCGCTAGGCACACTGAAGGTCACTTTTCCCCACTGCTGTTCTTCACACAATAACTGAAAGCGTGCTTGCCTGGGGACAGTACGCGCTCGCCGGCGTGGACCCCGTCAGTTTCCCGGTTACTCCGCTGATTTTGTAGTACATCTTTTTTGAATTAAATGTATATATTAATTGGAAAACAACACCTCACCACGCGCCTTCGGCTTCACGCCACACCAGGAGAGCGAGGACCCAGTGGCGCGGAAATGACGTCACACAGCAAACCTCTTCGTGCCTGAACAGAAAGCCGGTACAGCTTTTATTTATTCGTCTTCAGTAAGCGCTTTATCGCGGTATCCCGGGAACACGAAGTCCAAGGCGGGAACATCACCATGCGTGGGACGCCAGTCAGGGCCGGATTAAGCCATTTTGTGACCCCCGGCCTATATATATATATATATATATATATAAAATAAAAAGAAGATTTTATATATGCTATATTTAAAAAAGGGCAGCATAATGAATTGGCCAGTAATCCCCTCATCACCACAGTTTAACCAATCTTTACCGTTGATAATAACGCACATCATCTCGACAGCAAGCTTGACCAGCTGGTTTCTGGCACTAGCTCGGACTGATACGAGCGTTGTCATGGTTACAGGGTGCGCACTGGGGACGTATTTTACTTTAAACATTTGAAAGTACTCGCATTGTTTACACGTGGATACTTTGGCCAGCCGAGACACTCCCGTTTCTGACAATTTGGCTTTCGCTTCATGTCTGATATAATCTCACGAACATTAAAAAAGCGGACAAGACGACGGACTTAACGGATTTTGCCGCGCGAGGCCCAAATAGTCAAAACATTAACACAGCGAAGCGACAATGGTAAATAAATAAATAAAATAAATAATAATAATAAAAGGTTAAAGGCAACGGAAATGAGTAGCATAATGAATGTTCTGAGCGACTCGGAAAGAAGGAGCTGCTGGCCAGTCAAGCCGAGGACGCCGTTATTCATGAATGGTACAGTCCGACCGGGCCGCGCGAGCGAATGAGCCAATTTCAAATCATTTGTAGGAAGCTGTGAAACAACATGTGTCCAGAATGATGACTCCAAAATGACTTCTTCTTTTTTTTTTTTTTTTTAAATGGTTTTATAGCGTCAAGAGTGATGTTAATATAAAAATGTATATCCAGAAGGCCTCTTTTTTTTGGGGGGGAAAGCGGTGATCAAATCTTGAAGTGGAGACTTAAATCATATACTGGAATGATCTATGTGTCACGTGCGCGGCTGTGCGCGTGACCATGCGTGGCGGTGCGCGTGACCATGCGTGGCGGTCGCCACGTGCGCGGCTGTGCGCGTGACCATGCGTGGCGGTGCGCGTGACCATGCGTGGCGGTCGCCACGTGCGCTACATGTTCAATGTCATGTTGTTTGTAGTGAATGTTTAGCTTAAATAAAGTAAATATGTTTAGAGTGGCTTCGCGTCTGTGTCCTTCCCCGGCGTCCAGGAAAAGCGGGACACTATGTACAGTCATTTCTCCTTTATCATTACATTTTCATCATTTAACTTTTTTAATAACGTTTAAAAGTCCAACACCTCTAAAAAGACCTTTTGGTGTGTGGTTTATATTAGATTTATTAGATCTACTACATTGTAGAAGTGTTTAGTAAATAGAATAATGATTTGAATGCAGTATACATTAATATTGTATGTATTGTATGCTGTATTGTTGCGTGTTGCACCATGGTCCTGTAGAAACGACATTTCATTCCAATGTATACGAGGTATATGGAGGAATGACAATAAAAGCCTACTTGACTTGACTTGAACTAAAGTTTAAATGCCTTATACTTAAATTAGAAATTAGCACCTCAGTTAAAACATTCCTTGTAAATAATATAATCTATATATGTGAAGTTTTCTATTTTTACAAAGCTAAAACACTGTTATCACCACTTCATCCACAGACTCTCAATGCCGGTCTGGCAATCAATTCTGGACAGATAAAGCCACTCAATGCAGCTGTATTGAAAGTCAGCTGACCTGTTCCCAAGTTGCCTGTGGGGATGGTCAATCCTGCAGTCAGACTCTTCTATCCAGAGACTTATTCGTATCTGGCACCTGCAGAGTTACCAGTGACCTGCGATACACTACCTTTGATGGGGTCAAATCCCGTTTCATGGGTCATTGTTTCCATGTACTGACAGAGGTCTGCAATGGGGCCGATTTGCTTCCAGACTTCATAGTAGAGGTGAAGAATGAGCAAATGGGCAATATGTCTGAATTCCCAGTCCAGCAGGTGAATGTAAACATACAGAGTATAAGAGTGACCCTGCTGAGAAGAGACAGAAGAAAAATCATGGTAAGTGGCATTATGTTTTTTTGCAGAAATCTCACCATTATAGCCATGTGATACACAGGGAGGGCTGCAGTTATTTGCTGCATCCCTTGAAAACACGACCTGAGTTTATTAATGAGGTCTACTAAGGTGTCCCCATTAAGAATGAACACAATCTATGTAGTAAAATTGACTGCTCTGGTGTTGGTTGGAACAAATGCCTGAAATGGTGGGCTTCCATTAAGTCTAACTACCATTGCTCCATGGTGTTAACAAAGAAACTGTGGGATTCAAGGGCCTACAAATAGGGGGTAATTAATACTTTATAGTATATTAAAAGTGCTATAACCTGAAAGGGGAAACAGGTGACCAAGTCACTCAATATGAGTCATCATTTGTTTCTATGGCAATGACTATAAAACAATTTTAGGACTGTACTCTTTTGTATTGCTAAAGGCTAGTGCTTTTATTATCCATAACAAGATAAATAATTAAAAGTTGATGCCTTTCCCAGGTAAATGGGATTTGGAGAAATCTCCCCCTGAGTCTGGATGAAGACACAGTAAAGATCAGTGCCCAGGGACCAGCTGTGGTGCTTCAGACAAACTTCAACATATCCGTCTCCTTGTCCAGATCCGGTGCCCTTCAGGTAACCGTACCCAACCTGTACTCCGACAAACTCTGTGGCATGTGTGGCAACTTCAACAATGTAATGGATGATGACAAAAACCTGCCAGACCGCTTTCTAGCTGAGGACGTCCAGACTCTGGGGCAGAGCTGGAAGAGTGCCAATTCCCCATGTGAAGAGCCCATCCTACCTAGCATGTGCTCTGAATCTGAGAAGCTGGAATACGCCAGCGAGATGTACTGCGGGGTTTTGCGGTCTCATAATGGTCCCTTCTCCAAGTGCTCTTCTTCTCTTGATACATTGAGCTTCCTCAAGAGCTGTGTGTTTGAGATGTGTAATACTAGAGGAGATCCTGAGGCCTTCTGTGATGTCCTGCAGGCAGTTGATAGGTCCTGCAGTGAGGTTGGAATTTCTGTGACCGGCTGGAGAAATGAATCTTACTGTCGTAAGTTTCTCAATATTTTCATTGAGTACCCCATCACCTGGAAAACAATTTTTTTGTTTCAAATAAGGGGGAAAAAACATTTCATTAGTATCACCTGGCTTAAGCAAACCAGGATATCATTTTGTTGTACCCCAAGTTCTGGTATCAGAAAGATATGATGTACATGCCATTCAGACATCCCTAATTATCCCAGTGTATGTTTGCCAAATGATCGCCCCTGAATTTACCACTACACCTGCATTTGGTTATTACCAGTGACATGTAACTGTTGAGGAATCCCAGTCATGATAATTAGCTGACAACTCCAAATTATGTGCTGAAGATGAAAATATATTAAGTTGTGCAGGGCAGTAGGACCCCAGGAATGATACTGCAAACCAGTGTTGCAAAAAATCATGGCAATGACACTCATTGGTTTTCAATGGTTGTGTTCTAGCTCTGGCCTGTGGGGCAAACAGCCACTTTAATGCCTGCTATAGTGATTGCCCTGCCACTTGCTCCAGCCTGGATGCCCCTGAGGATTGTGGAAGCTGTAAGGAGAGATGTGAGTGTGATGATGACTTCCTGCTAAGCGGAGGAAGGTGTGTACCTGCAAAGGACTGCGGCTGCTGGGTGGATGGACAACATTACAAGGTGAATATGGAGAAACAGCAGGAGCACACAAGTACGACCTAAGGGACTGGCATGAAAGTGATGGATGATAACTTGAATGAACCAAAATCACACATTTTTTCACATACCATTTCTTCTTTTACACCTACCATTTCTTTGAATTCACAATTAGCAGTGAAAAAATCATGTAAAATCATATCTTCCCTCTTAATAGCAGTGGTGGCTCAGTGGTTAGGGCACTGGACTACTGATCAGAAGGTCATTGGTTCAAACCTCAGCTCTGCCAAGCTGCCACTGTTGGGTCCTTAACCCTCCCTGCTCCAGGGGTGCTGTATCATAGCTGCCCCTTTGCTCTGACCCCAGCTTACCGATATGCAAAGAATCAAATTTCACTGTATATGTGACAATAAATAAGCTTTCTTTTCTATTGCTCTTGGCACTTGGTACTGAAGTAACTGTCTGTCTTTGTAGACCATAAGTTCTCTCCCCTAATGTCACTGTGACCAATCACAAAATGTTTAATGGAGATGACGGCTACTGGCTTTAATCGAGGTAAAATGATATGATGAAGTTGCCCATCCTTACTCGCTGCTTACGTACGGTATGTTGAGCCTAAATCACTTTAAATATAATACACATTTTTGTCATCCAAGAGACACCAATGATGTACGCCACTCATTAACCAAACGCCTGCAGTCACAATAGTTTCTCACATTACACAGAACCGTCAATCATCTGCAAACAGAAATATTTAACAGCTTCCGTTATTCTAATTGTTTCAGCTTTATTACAGCATTGCCGTGAGTGGCAAAACAACGATGACACTTTATTTGGATAGTCCACTTTAGACACTCTAGAAATAGTCAACTAAACATCTATAGACTGTCAACAAGCTGTCAGGTGAACCAGTCTATCAACACATTCTCAGCAACATGTCAACGGTTTATGGCTGTTGATGTTTAGTAGATAATCTATAGACCAGGGCTATTCAATTAGTTCAGAGCGGGGGCTAGATTACGACAACAATAGCAGGTGAGAGGCCAAAGATGTTTGAACAAGAAACTACAGAACGTATAACTTGTTCTGTTTTAAGGCCTATTTTAATTACCTTTGTAAGTGCAAAGAGGTTAAACTAATTGTGAAACCAATGATATAACACAGAACTGTATCATGAAGCATAAGAGCACTGTATCAACAGCCACATGAGTGCAAAGTTGCAATCCCATAAGCCATTTCCATATTCAAATGGCAGCGTGCATTACAGACGTTTCATGACTTTACATATTAGGCCACATCTGCGTACACACATTGCATTTGTTACCTAGTGAGAAAAGTACTACTTTTCAATTTAACAATAGCAGTAAAGTCAGGCTCATAAGTTGTTAGCTAGCTATGTCACATCATCGATGGTGATTTCATTATTATCGAAGAAAGATTAACCATATTATATGCTAATTTGTCCGAACCCAACCCGCATCAAAATGCTTTGAGTCAGAAACTAACCCGAATCGGACAAATATTTCAAGCTCTAGTCCTTAGTCCGATCAGAATTTCAACACGGGTCCACGTGATACAATTTATGACATGTTGTTAAAAGACATCATTTGACATGTTGTTGAGAATCAGTTGATAAGCTGCCATGACCCTGATCTGAAGAAGGCAGTGCGTGACATCTGGCAAAGTAACAACAGATATGTTAAGAAGAATGGGGAAGGTGGTTGGATATTACAACTGAAAGGATCCAAAAGCTGCTCAGAGGATATAAAAGAGGTTGGAAACAGCTGCAAAGGCAAAGGATGGGTAAAACCTTTCCCTATTAATATCTTTAACTTACACTTTTGAAGCATTTTTGTTACTTGTTATAATGAAGGACCATTTGTAAAAACCTAACACACTAAATGTTCTGTTGCTATAAATTACATTTCTTTGTCTTCTTCATTTTGTCCTATGGGTATGCAAACTTTTGCATTCAACTGTATCTCATCTAGAAATATTCAGGTCAGCCACCCCAATATTCAGTCCACACCTGCGTACTTCAGCCAAATTGTGGAAATGAGAACAGGCAAGAAAAGGCCCTAGATTGCTCTGTAAGAGTGCAGCTTCACATCAATGACACTGTGTGGCCTTGTTTAATCAATTGGCCTCGGATTAAACGACTTCAAACAACAGTGAGGTGTATCAGGTGTGGCTCCTGCTTGGACGGAATGAAAACCTGCAGCCACACCGGCGCTTTGTGGATATGACCGCACACCCCTGACCTAAAACATACTAATAAAGCAGTTAAAAAGTTTTCCAGGACCAAAAAGTGGGATGTTCTTGACTGGCCAAGTCTGTCACCCAAGCTGAACCCCACTGAGCTTCATCAGAAATCCTCAGAAACAAGTAGGAACTGAAAACGACTGCATTACAGACCTGGAAGAACATCACCGTGGAACATGGAGGACACTCGGCGTCTGGTGACGATTCTGGGTCACAGACTTCAGACAGTCATCGACTGGCACTGGTTTGCTACTGACTATTAAAAAAAATCCAATATATTAAAAATGACGTTAAAAGTCAAATGACATACGGTTGCCTGTAATCATACAATGAAATAAAAATAAGATTGTCCATAAACAAAAATAAAACCAAATATCGGTTCAGAGACACCGTCTTATTTTTGATTATTATTTCCTCTGAAGCAAATTCTCAAAGTATACACTCATGTCAAAAATGTCGAATTTCATTTTCACAAAATAGAAAAGCAAGGCTGAGACCAGATCACATTTTGTTTTGAATTTATTAGAAAAAAATATAAAATTTCATATATTACACTACAAAATACATTTACACAAACAAAACACACAATAAAAGGGAGTAGACAAATCATCACAACAGCAACACAACATTTTTTCTGTGCTTGTAACTTTTTTCTTTTCTTTTTTTTTTTGGAACAATTCTGATCCTATTTTCAACATTTGTGGCTTATGACAGGCTAAAAAATATTTATGCTGAGAAAATGCAGACCTCACCTCAACATCATGCATGGTTTATGGTTTCTGTTCCATATGCAAATCTGTTTCTCTCTTACATGCCAGTTGTAATAAGTAAAGTCCCAGGATTTCCCTTGGCGTTGTGTTAATCTTACATTTTTGTTTGTTTAAGGCCTGGACGGCACCTGAGTCACATGATCAGTGATCAGATGGGGGTGGTGGGGGGGTCGTTTGGCTTTCCTGCAATTTAAGGGCTGAAAAAAGGGGTTTATTTTGTTCATGTTATATAGTAATATATCTTACCATATATAGTGGTTCATTAATAAATATGATGTAATTTATTCAGATATATCTTGTCTATTATATGTTATAAAATTTAAAATGTAATGTTTATGCCCATTTTGGAATCTGAGATATTTTTTAACTTGTGCAGGGATGTAGATGCCTAAAGTGCGCATGTATTTAAATCCCCTGCAGTGAGTCTGCTGCCTCTGAGGCTACTGCTGACTGCAATTATAATTAAATTCATAAATTGGTTTTGTGTGTCTGTGTGTGTGTTTGTGTGTGTGTGTGTGTGTGTGTGAGTGTTTACAATTTCACATGTCGAATGCATCCTATGTTATTCTTGAAGACGAAAGAATGCTTGCTTTTACTTTCAGAAAAATTGGGTTAAAAGTGCATGTTTTTATTTTATTTTATTTTATTTTACTGTGCTATGATTTCTAATTAGAACTATGCTCATTTTAGATCTAGGAACAAAATCAGTCCAAATATATGGTATGCTCATTTTGACCGTTGCCCTTTTTATAACAAAACTAATTAGTTGTCATTTGTGGAGATTTGTAAAAATACAATTGAAATAAAAACACAATGGGAAAAAGAAAAAAAAAGCTGCTGTTTAAGTGGATGCTCAATACAAATTAAGCATAAAAATGGTTGGCTAAGGTGCTGAAAACAAAACAAAAATTAAACTTCACATAATAGTATGTTGACATTAGTGTATTTGTATAAATCTCCTATAGCGTGTGCTGATTTTCAGTTTGTTCTCCTTTACTTCCCTCTTAACAATCATGTTGTTACAGTATGTTAAAGATTAATCAATTGTTAGACTTGGCATTTAAGTTCCATGTGTAAGTTACAAATAAAAGCATATGCAGAAAAAAAAAAATCCTAAAGTCTTTCAAATGTGCAGCACGACATACTACACTGAAATGGTTTGCTCTGTCATATTAGGTGTGATATAAACATAAACTGAGAAACTTTCTGAAGTTTAGCTCTTTAAAAAAAAAACTGATGGTACTTTACCCAACACATCATTCAGTTAGTCTAGAAAAATGGTTTCTACTAACTACTAAATAAATGGAAGCACTTAGAATCTACATGGAAGATGAAACAAATACCGGTGCGTGTGCTTGTTTATAATACAAGCTAAACTTCTCACAAAACTAATGTTTGAACCTGCCTGATCCCCTTTTCGTAACTGACCAGTGTGTGCAAAGCATTTGTAACAATAAACATAACCTCATTAGTCCATGATGGTAATGTAATGCTTTGGTTTGAAGTGATTTTTCTCTAGGAAGATCTGATGATGACGACCATAAGGTGGAATTGAACTCATAACCGGCCATCACAAAGCTGTTTCACTGTATCGACATTCAGGGAGAGAACTGATTCAAATAACTCCTGTTCAAAAAGATACCGAGAGCTGCTGTTATTTGTATAGCGTCTATAATTAACTGCACAAACCTTTGACGAACAGTCGTAAAAAAAATTATATGCTAGGTCAAAGTTTGGGTAGAATTAAATAAATAGAAATGAATAGCACAAAGTCACTTGTAGAATTCCCACATCAAGTGTTGTAAAATGACCAGCTGTTACGGCTGAGTTACTGAAAAGCACATTAAGCATTTCTATGTCATGAACATCTTATTATTCATGTTTTCCAGCTAAAAGTATATGAACCCCACATGGACATGGATGGATTGCTTTATCTAACTATACACTATTTACATGAACAACTTTACCTTAACTGGAACCAAACACTTTTATTCTTGAAGCCTCATACTTTTGATGTATTTTCCCCTGGATTAAGACACATATTCTGTGCAAATGGAAACTCTGTACATACACATCCATTTCTTCTTCCACTTTCAAAAAGAAATTAAACCCAATTAAACCCAAGCTTGAAATCTAATATTGCTTTGTAATACACAGCCGCTTCTTCCTTCACCAATTTGATATGGTTTAAGTCTTACTGCATGACCTTCGCTCCGAGTGAACATGTGTGGAATAACATCTGTCAGCTTAGGTAGACTGTAGATTCTGTGGATTTCTGGAGGTAACAATATTGTTGCATGAGGTTTTGAAAAAGTGCTATACATTCGGCCCAGAGACTCCCGCCAGCCGGTCAGTGGTCCTACCTGGAGATGTGCCACACTTTTCCAAATGTTTCATTGCCAACACGTCTCTGACTCGGTCCTCCTGCAAAATGTCAAAGCTGTCAGGAGGCTGAGGAGCTGTGCATAAACACACAGAGAACTCTTTGTCCAGTCATCGAGCCACTCCTCATTTTGTTCCTCAGGAATATCAAGTAATTTCCCTTTAAGAGTTCAATAGTTCCATATTCAATAAATAAGTGTCCCTGGTAAAAACAAAAACAAAAAACAAAACAAAAAAAAGTGCTAGACTACTACTGTAGGTTGAGCAGATCTAAGACCCGCCTCAGACAGGAATGGTGGCATTCGTCATCTGGACCCGCATCTCCTGGATGCTATTGAGGATCTTTTTCTGGTGCCCAGCCAGAGTGACTCCAACCCTCCTCAGATCTCTGTAAAACAAGACAGTGAGAAGTGTAATTACTCTATCAGTGTTGTGAAAACAGTTATTAGTATGAATGACGTTTCAAAGATTGATAAAGAAATGTCAACATGGAATGGTCTATACAGGATATTAAGGATTTATTTGAACTTTACATAGGACTTTCTGTAAAATACGGTACACTGTAAATACTGTATCTTTTAAACAAACCAAACACTAGTTGTTCCGGCTATAATCGCAACGTTTACGGTCTTCTTGATGGAGGTGAGTAAATAGTCTGACAGTGAAGAAAAAGCATGCAATTATGATCACAAAACTTAAGACTAATCAAAACAAAATCCTGTCACAATTAAATGGTTTTGCATTTTTTAATGGACTTATGTTGTCTGTTAATGCATGGCAAGCAATACCCACGACCCCACTGGCAGGAAATGACAGCAGGGGGAACTTACTCCAAGGTCATCTGAGTGACTACGTCCAGTGAAGTGTATCCACTTTCCATGAAAAGCTCGGTGTATCGACCCATTTTTATGGCATCTAACCATTCCCCTACAGAGCTGAACGCACAGAGCTCTGCGCTGCCATGCTCCACTAATAAATTGGACACCCTGTGGGAAAGACAAATGGACCGTTGAACAAATGGATGCATAAATCTAACATTAGCATGCTACATGAAGACTGTACAGTAAAGATAAGGACAGGCCTAAGTGGATCTTTTTGTGCATGCACGAAGACCCTGAATTTTGCAAATAAACAAAAAAAAAAAAAACTTGTCATGTTTCTTAGTCCAGAAGTTAATTATTCTTTCAGACAATTCAAAAGATTATTTAACTGCAATATAATAAAAACAGAAAAATTACTATTGTTCAGGTCATGACTGGACTTTTTTTACGATTATTAATTATTGCACGTTTTTATGTCAGACTGGTTACTTTTGAAATTAAGTCTTCAACACAAGATCAAAATAAATCAATATAATAATCTGTGACAATTTAACCAGAGGTCCAACTATTACCATAAACGCAAAAGAGCTGAATTGCAAGATTATGCGTGTAACCCACAAAACAAATTCCCTCACTCGAAATCAATCTTATTAAATGTAACATAATTCCATAACACAATTACAGATAATAGATTCCAGCATGTAAAATAAAAAATAAAAATACAGAGCGATTCGCAATGCAGAAAATATATTTGATACACCATGTAATCACCATAATTGGAAGTCATTTGTATGCTGTCACTTCCGCTTAACTCTGCATTAAATCATGAAGTACCAGAGCTTATTTGTTTCAAGTGTCATTAAATCTTGATTTTCTGTGTCAGCCATGTAACAAGGGCTGTTAACTCTGCATTATCAGCATTTTGCAGACATGACACAGTTTTTGTGCTTGCAGACGCCGATGATAAAATACCATAATTAGCATTTACTTTAAAGAGAGCTGGACAGGGATGGAGGACAAATTCGAGAGAGACAGAAATGAGAGCACAAACTGAGATGAGGAAAAAGTGAGAGTGACTGAGGATTTGAATAGGTGCTGGAACACCTTTATGCTGTACAAACTACTGAACGAAATGGATGCGGTCTAAGTGAGTCATTGCTCTGCTACCTGTTGGAGGGGTTGACGAGGTTCTTCAGGCTGCTCGGGTTGCGGATGAGCTTGTCCAGTAGGCTCACTATCTCATCAAACTTTGGTCGGCTGTTCCTGTCCTTCTGCCAGCAGTCCATCATGAGGTTGTAGAGAGCTGTGGGGCAGTCCATAGGGCCCGGCAGCCTGTAGCTCTCCTCTACGGCCTTTATCACCTGAGATGCACAGAAAAATATATTGCACTTACTGCACCATATTCTACCTGTGTACCACACTGCCTGTACATTTGTGTCCACACAATATTCATATGCAAGTTTGCTTGAGCTATCAGAGTTAATCATACAGGTTTTTTTTTAAACATTTACATTCATTCATTTGGCAAACGCTTTTATCCAAGACAACTGCAAGTGAGGCAGAATACAATCCAAGCATCCTTGTGACCAGAATCAAGTGTGAAATAGTTGTCGGAAGAACGAAGGTAGCAATAACTAAATGCAATAGCTGGATTAAGTGCTAATACATAAGAGTGCTACAGTCACAAAGCAAATCGAGCGAACTACAAATGATGGTCATGATGCCAGATAATACACATATGAGTAACCGCAGGGTATGCATTCCTGGAAGAGCTGATTCTTCAGGCGTTTCTTCAAGTTTGTGAGGGAATCTACAGCTCCGCTGTGTCCTTGAACCAGCACCAACACCTTGTCAGACCCCAGACCTGGAGCGATTTGGATGAAACATTGTCCCTGACAAGTGCCTCCCTGTAGGTGGGCCACGTTCTAATGGTTACTCTATAGACAAGCATCAAGGACTTTAACTTGATGTGAGCAAGCTGCAGGAGGCCAGCGGAGTGAGATGAAGAGTGTGCATTTTAGTTAATTGGAGACCCGATATGCTGCTGTGTTTTGGATCATCTGCAGTGGCTTAATAGTGTAATCTGATTGGCCAGCCAGCAAAGAGCAAAGAGTCTGCCTGTGTAGGCAAGCTAGTCATCGATTGTTACTCGAAGGTTCCTGTTGGACCTTGAGGCAGAGCCGAGCTTGAAGATGTTGTTGTGTTGGATTGAGTGACTTGCTGGGATGAAAACAGGCTCAGTGTTTGAAAGTTGGAGTTGGAGGTGGTTATTCTTCATCCAGGCTGAGATATCTGTAAGGCTAGCTGAAATGCTTGCTGAGACTGAGGCATCCTCAGGAGGGAGGGCCAGGTAGAGCTGAGCATCATCCATAAAGCAATGATATTCTGTTTGTTGATTTTATGTGAACTCACTGTAGACCAATGTATTATCCTCTGATAGCATCAGTGTGGAGGTTTCTGGTACTACTTCCCCACATATTTTAATTTCCTGCATGCTCGGTTGCTCTTGTCGTTTTTTAATTGGCATTTGTTACTGACTTGTTGCATTAATATGAATGCATTGCTTACACCAAGGGGACATTTGTTTGATAAGGAAGATCTCAAGTGTACTATTTTACAATATATTTCAAATATTAGCAAAATTCAGAGTGTGGACGAATTGCAGGTTGTGCCTATAAGTAGGCAAAAGGCAAAAAGTGATGGTTGAATTAGCTAAGTGAGTTAGAGGAAAAGCTTCTTTTTTTATATATATATATAAAAAGATTTTCACATAATGCACAAAACAAACTCCTCGTTGATGTATTCTGTGTTTATTTAAGGTTCAGAAGACTGCAAGGAGGTAAGATTTGACTACGGCGCTGGGCGAGATGCCAAGCTCACATCTCTCTCTAAACCACCAACAAAACCGCCTTACTACCATAGCAAAAAAGAGAAGCCCAACACAAGAGCAGCTCAGAAACCAATCCCTGACAGCAATGTCTAGCAGAGAAAGAAAAAAGGAG
The DNA here is from genome assembly GCA_028565825.1 of Olivaichthys viedmensis. Taxonomy (NCBI): domain Eukaryota; kingdom Metazoa; phylum Chordata; class Actinopteri; order Siluriformes; family Diplomystidae; genus Olivaichthys; species Olivaichthys viedmensis. Next base: position 1,256,686 of record JAOUQW010000009.1, read on the forward strand.
AGCGCAAGGGAAAGTGAGAGAAAGACAGAGAGAGACACAGGGAGAGAAAAAGAGAGAGGGCGGGAACGAGGGAGAGCCGAGCATAGCAGAGCAGGAGAGATCTGAGGCAGCTCTCATGAAGGCATTAAATAAAACATCAAATAACTTTCTCTTTCCCAAGCGTGTGAAACAGATTAATGATGGAGAGGAGAAGAGGATCTGAGGCGCGAATGAAGCTGTCACTGACAGGCTAGGAGGGGGAAAAAAAGGTCAGTTCTGCTTGACAAAAACATGACTGGAAATTGCACCTCCTTTAGGGACCTTCTCAGAAAACTTCGGCATCGTGTCCCCCTTTTCAATGCCGCTCACATGTACACGCAAAAATGCATACTTCTTAGATGATGACACATGACATGAACATGCACATCCCAAAATATAAAGGAAATGGGGGCAGCTTAGCTGATTGCAACACCCAATTAAAAGATAGATAGGGAAAGCCAAATTGATTAAAAACAGGCTCCCATCAACCACTGTGTGACTCAACTGTGTTTTATGCTGTTTCATAGTGTCTTTTGCAGAAGCATAAAAAATTGATCTCTACATCCAACAGATCTGAAAGCCTCACACCTCAAGCAAAGTTCACCAAGTTCACTGCAGTCAGAACTCCGGTCCGTTTCTCACTCTACACTTCCAGCACCCCCCCCCCCCCCCCCCCCCCCCCCCCCCCCCCCCTGCATACCTGATTTTACTGTTCATAGACAGGCAGCCTTTGACTTGCCCACTGGGTGTTCGACTACTGAACATCACACCCGCTTTAACCACTCTCCACTGTTGTCAATGTGACCCCCATCCCCACTAACCATCCTCAATAATGTCAGTTCAGCCCACAATTTGACTGCTATGCATAAAAGACCTAATTTCTCTGCCTCCCTGTGGCAAACCGCATCTCAAATGCTATTCACACACAGATTTAAAATGGGTAGGAGAAGCAATTCCAGCATCTCTGTGGTGGATGAATAACTGGTAGTCAGTTCTCACCAAAGATCTCACTTGTCACATTATACATGAGGATGAACTGCATGCTTGTGAAAACTATCTTGTGTAAAGCTTAAGCTACATAGATTGATATAGCTGATGTATGCCATCTATGTGCTATATGGGGGTGGAAAAGTAGGACATATTCAATCCCAGTGTTAAGTTTGAATGCAATTTAGCAAACTATGCTGTGAATGAGAAATTGTGCTTTAATAAACACCCTGTTGTGGAACATGCCACTATAGAGTGTAGCACGCAGGTGGAGTTGTGTTAACCCTTAGATGAAGGAGTGCGATCTGGAAGTCCCTGCAGACGTTTGTGAAACGTGTATAAAATAATATACTTTCTAATTTATTTTGAAATATTTATCGATCAACTTGTCTATGTTCACTGCAAATTATTGGAATAATTGGAAAGCTACTCCAATTTGAATGGTGCATTTGTTGCAGCAATGGAGACGTGTGGATTTGTGCGGGAAAAGTCTAATGTCCACGAGAAAAAAAGATACCATCATTGCCCTCGTCATAAATACAGAAAATCTTCACTCACATGCATAAATCGTGTGCAGTCTGTGTGTAAAAAGCACAGTTATATTGTGTGCTCAAAATGTGCAATGTGAGTGGACTAAGAAAAGCAAATCGGCAGAGAAAGAAAAACGGCAAAAACTGATTAAAAAAAATCCTTAAAGAAACTAAGGAGAAAGAAGAAAAACGTTCAAGTTCAAAAAAGAAAACAAACTTAACTTAATGGCTACTCTGCAATATTATTATTGAGCTGTTAGTACTTGCTTTTCAGTTGTCGTTAGTGCTCTTCTGAATATTTTTACTCAATAAACATTGTTTTGTGTGTCCAAATAGTCTCCAGCTGCACACATTGTTCAGTAAAAATGCAAAACATCTAAGAATATGTTCATGAAAGTAATAGTCCATGGGGTCTGTTAGACCCCGTTCCTAGAAAAGGGCTGCATTTAAAATGTTAAAATGTGCTGCTACACAGTTAATGTCTGTCATTAATTCCTAAAGCAAATCAATAACTATTTACATCCTGAACATATGCATATTTAACCCTTGTGTTGTCTTAAGGGTGAAAAACGACCCGCCACGATGTTTAACAGCAGAGAAAACCCCCGAAATGATATTTTTTCAACTTGAAATTTGGCGACTTTTCCTAGCGTGACCCTAACATTAGAAAAAGTGAAAAACATTTGCTTATTGTTTATATTTCCATGAAAGCTGTACACCACCAGGGTATAAAGATTGTCTTAGGGTCATTTTT
>JAOUQW010000009.1:1259074-1277296 GCA_028565825.1 Olivaichthys viedmensis
TTTATATTTCCATGAAAGCTGTACACCACCAGGGTATAAAGATTGTCTTAGGGTCATTTTTGACCCTTAGGACAAGGAGAGTATGAGAATGACAGAATGTTAAGACTACACAAGGGTTAAGACAATGCAATAAGATTATACCTAATCTTGAATTTGAACTTATACAACAAGGAGAACAATATTATACAAAACGACTCAATAAATGTGTCAGAAAAGCTGTTTAATATCTGTGACTCCAGTAAAAACTGTGACTTTAGAGTGGATGGAAAATCTCATTCAAATGTGCAATACAGTGGCCATAAAACTCAAATATTCACTGCATTTCATTATTTATGTTTATATCATGAAAATGTTCAGTTTGAATAGAACGTAGCATTTTTTTCGACCATGGAAATGTGTTTTAGTTGCCTATTTCAGGTGATGAACTGTGTGTGGTTATGACACGTTTATGTAACAGCTAAGTGATAAACTTACATCTTGATTGCTCATCTGCCAGTACGGTCTTTCACCGTATGACATCACCTCCCACATGACGATTCCATAGCTCCAGACGTCGCTGGCTGAGGTGAACTTCCTGTAAGCGATAGCCTCTGGTGCTGTCCACCTGATGGGAATCTTCCCTCCCTGAGTGGCAAACAACAGACCGAATTTCATCAGAAACATTTCTTGTCAAAGCATCTTTATGAACACATATGACTCCCTGTTCACAACTGGGAAAATAAGTGTCAAGTGGGTAAATAGGGTAATAGAAAGAATGTGGCACATGGACGCCTGCCATTCGGAAGCTCTAGCAGAGCCTCTCATAACCTATTAGTGAAGTACATCTCAATTCGCTGCTCCTTAGACAGCTCACACACACACACACACACACACAAACAAACACTTCTCTGACATGCCAAGGTGGAAGCGATGAAAAGGGAAATAATAATCAGCCGGCACAAATTACAGCAGCTGATGCTGAGCTGGTAATTATCTCTCTTTCAAAGCCAGCAATATTCAGCTCCGTGTTTATTAATGGCTAATTCAGACTTGAGCCCTGCTGTAGGCCTGAGCTGCACTCAATACAGTCACAGCATTGGCCTAATAGTGTTATGTCTTCCTACCATTTGTTGTAATGCTCTCAAAGAGATGGGGAGTTCTAGTTCAATACACACTACTGACAGAGAGAGAAAAAGAGAGCAGTATTGAGCAGGAGTGTGGTAGAGGCTGTTGTGCTCTGACACAGATGGATGTGGAGTGCTGGTTAATGGCGAGGAGGTCAGCGGGTTAGCGGGCTAGTACGAGTCAGCACGTACGCGGGTGGTGTAGGCCGCCTCCGGGTCGTCCTCCAGCACTCGAGACAGGCCAAAGTCGGACACCTTACACACCAGGTTGCTGTTGACCAAGATGTTGCGAGCGGCCAGGTCGCGGTGCACGTAGCCCATGTCGGAGAGGTAGCGCATGCCCGAGGCAATGCCACGCAGCATGCCAACCAGCTGGATTACCGTGAACTGCCCGTCATTCTTCTGCAGGATGAGACATGAGGAGAAATGACATGTAAGAAGGAGCTACAAAAGCTTTCACAAACCAAGTCGGTCATAAGGCAGGGACAAAAGAATCAGAAAAACCGTGGTGGGAAACACAGCCTTATTTTAAACGGCATTTATGATGAAATCAAAGAGAGAGCGACGAAAACGAAAACACACCTTTAAAAAGGTGTCAAGCGATCCGTTCTCCATGTACTCTGTAATGATCATCACCGGCTTGCCTTAAGGGAGTAGGGACAATAAAGCATACGCATTACTCTCAGCATAACAGATGAAAGGCTGATTTCATCAGAGCTGTTATTCAACAGTACAAAAAAGCTCAACACTGTGATCAATTGAAATCATAAAATGGAATTAATGAAATACGTCAGCGTTTTTTCAACCTAGTCTCTGTCTTCCGCAGCTGTAGTGTATGTGCGATTACCATGAGCAATCATTTTAACAAGTGCTGAGAATAGAATGGAAGACCTTGGTTTTGTTTGGTCGATTTAATTTTTTTATTTATTATTTTTTATTTATTAATATTTTAATCCAATCAACGTTTGTGCAAGGCACAAAAAACGCTTTCATGATTTCTTCAGTCAAAGGTATCTGTCAATCTGTATAATTAGACATGAGACAATTTTATCAGAAGGATTAGTCGTTATGCGTTACCACGAATACGACAAAACCTGAAGAACAGTGTATGTAACTGGAATTGCATTTTAACATTTTATCCCTCCACAGTGTTCAAAAGTTGGTAAGACATTCTCTCATGTCTTCCGCATCCTATGGCCTTTATCATTAGAGTGTAACGGTTGTAGTTTTAAACGTTCATTGACGAATTCAACAACTGCCCTTAGACTTCCATTATAAGTGAGCTCTGAGTAAACAGGTTTTCTGTTCTCCTCTCAGTACAGGGAATTCTTGTCCATGGTAATCACACAAATACTACAGATGCGGTAGATAAAGATGAGGTTGAAGCACTCCTTTAATATACTTTTTATTAAACTGCTGTAGATGCAGAGGCCCAATGTTTACAGCACTAACAGATTTAGACAGATATATGTCATTGCACTGACTCTTAGTGACCACGCCCTCCAGGTGGATGATGTTAGGGTGATCAAACTGGCCCATGATGCTGGCCTCGGCCAAGAAGTCTCGTCTCTGCTTCTCAGTGTAGCCTGCTTTCAGTGTCTTGATGGCCACCATGATCTCTCTCTTCCCTGGCAATCTTAGTGGCCCACTACACACCTCTCCAAACTCACCTGCCAAACAGGACATAGAACCACTGTCAACCTCCCAAAGTGAGGAGGACAACAAGACAGAAAAATACACACAGAGAGAGAGAGAGAGAGAGAGAGAGAGAGAGAGAGAGAGGGGGAGAAGGATATGCAAAGATGTCTTATCATGCTTACATGCATTTCCCCTTTGCAAGAGAGAACGTGCAAGATTTATGGCAAGTCTCAGTATCAGCAGTAAGCCGTTTTCGTCTTCACATGTCTAGTGTACACCACAGAGTTACGTACAAGAACATTTTTATTGCAAGTTTTGGCTTGAGCTCTAGATCAAGTTTATGTATATCCTTGACTTTATGATACAATAAACCAAAAGCATCGTTCTGTTTATTGTATCCAAAAATGATGTGAAATCTCAGAGCAGCCTTCCATTTCCCAGTCAGGTGCACAACACTCAATCTACAGTCGAATTGAAATTCTTTTCTAGAGGCACGCTGTGTTTTCTTCACTTACCGGCTCCTATCACGCGCTCTATTGTAATGCAAGAGACATCAATCTCCTTGGCAAACTCGTGGACAGCTTGGTTGGGATCTTCGTAGGTGTGAGGATCAATATATGTGCGCACCCCAGGGAATTTGACTGAGAGGAAAGTGAAATAGAGAGAGAAATAAATAAATAAAGAAAAGAAAGAAGTAACATATTCTCACCACTTAGCAGCTTTCTGAACAGGATGAGTTATGTAAGACATGGGGGAGGGAGATAGGCTGCCTAAAGCTGGGCATATGGTACATGACCTATAAAACCCTAAAACTCACACTTAACATGAGGTTCTTTTTTCCGAATTTCTTGCCATTTTGTCGCAGGGGGCAGACACTAGGCTATCAGGCACAGACAAGGTATCACACACAACAAGTTTCGTTACGGCTTATAGACAACAACAAAAAATAAAGTCAAATTCCCAAATCTCAAGGGAATCAATGCTCTATTGCGTGACATAGAAATGGAGCTGGACATATTGTATCTTGCTGTGCTTTTTGTGCACAGAAGAAGACGACTAATGGTTGGGAGAAATCAGACATTATTCCCAAGAGTCCCACGATCTCATCCTACATATCGGTGGTCCACTTCACATGTGGGATGCTTAAATGTCTCTCTCTTTTTCTTTTCTTTTTTTCCCCCCTCCTAACTGTCATTGGCTTACAGCTTGTATCAGTTGTCCAATTACATCTTTGATACATCTCCCATTAAAATATGTTTTCAGTCGTAAAAAATCAAACGTGGAAATATTGAAAGGCCTCCAATTATTCTGGATTGGAATGCTTGGGATCGACTCGTTTAACCTTCTCACACAACAGGATCATCTGTCCCAACAATTGGATCCAAATCTAGCTTCTGACCTTCCGATTTGGAAAATTTGTCGGAAAGGGCAACTCGAGCATAGAATCGGGGGAAAAAATGTTGTAGTTCATGCCCAGTAAAAGGTAGCTCTGTATGCATACAGCATATTAAGAGCTAGATTTCGGGTATTGTATGTACATTTATGGGTGAAATGGCAGAGCTGCACGGTACGACAATATTTGTGCACATGCTAAAAGAAATTGATCCTGTGCTAATACAAAAAAGAGTCGCACCCATGTAAAAGAACTATGCGTATGTGAGAGCGTGTGTGTGGTTTACATATCTCTATCCAAATATGCTTTGAAATACAAGTGCTCATGATAGCTATAGTCTAGTCACTTTTTACGTTCTATCTCTGTGTTTTTTATGATTAAAAAGGACAAAATTGTGAGAATTGGGATTTTTTTAATCTCAGTTCTGCAATATTTTAATTTATGCGACAACACTTGCAATGTTTCTAGTAACAGTGCATATTTATTACATGCCTAGTACATATACGCTTGGATGATCACCATCAGCATATTCAGAGGCATTAAATAGCACAATTTCCTCCTTCCTTATAATGTACAGGCTGAGATATATATTGCATAATGTACATGCTGAGATATATATTGTATATTGTACAGGTTTCAGTGATGGAGAGCTGTCATCATGTCACTTTGCCCGGCTGACTGAGGCAAAACAACACGACCGGGCTCTCCATTTAAACTCTGTATGAGCCCAAATGCGCCAGTGCTTTTGTGTGGTGACTTACTGTGGCCGTTGTGGAAGTGCATCTTCTCTTCATCGGGATCCTGTTTAGCTTTACTGTAACCACAGCGCCTGGCAAAGAGAACAACATTCATGGTTGGGAATGGTGAACACATACCATGAACACATACCCTGCTCTTAGAAATCTTAAAATCTCTCTCCCTATCTCTCTTTGTCTGTTTGTCCCACGCTCTTTTTTTGTATCTTTGCTTTGAATGCAAAGCCGCTAATTGAATCTGCCCTGACAGGTACAAGAAGGACTAGTGGACAGAGAGACAGATGACAGACAGACTAACTGATAGGTAGTTAATGGCTTTATCTAGATTTCAGTAGTGGCCATCAGAGTGCACGCACACACACAGACACACACAGACACACACACACACACACACACAGACAGACACACACACAGCATTTTTCTCTCAGTGAGGCACTGGATAAGTGTGCATATGTGTGTTGGGGGGAAGTAAACATCCTGTCACAACAGTTGGACATGTGTGCAGCAGTCAGCATTGTTTCAGTGTTGTTTCAGTGTTATGACACACAGTGACAGCTCACAGTGACTTTGACAAAAGCCGGCCACTGGCAATATAGCAGACTACTGCACTGCTACTGGCTGTCTGTCTTTGTGGGGGGGGGAAAGGTGCAAAAACAGGTCGCTCATTATAACGCAATGTCGATCAGCCGAAATGTCTCGACCATTTAAAATGCCTCAAATCTGCAGCAACCCAAAGCTGTGCTCTCAACAGGAAGAGACGCTCGATTCTGTTATGAGCTTTCGTAAGTTTAATGAACAAAAATTAAAATTATTTTAATTTAGTCACTGGTTAACCAAACAAACACAAAAGGACAATGTTAATCCAGGCAGTCATTCCATGTTAAACTTAACAATCGCGTCGTTTGAACCCTATAATGATGACCCAGCCACTTTTACTGTCGTGACCATTCCAGTCGTCTCTCGAGTTGGTGTTTAATGAACTAAAACTAGAGCCCTGAGTTCCGTTGGTTCTTGTTTTGCCCAGTTCTTACTTTTGAATGTGTGTGAATGGAAAAACACCCACCGAGTCATTGCTAGCACAAAAACCTGCTTGACCGCCTCCCATTTCATTTTCCCATTTCAAAGCAAAAGGAGCTTTCCCCTCCTCTGTTTGAGCTGGAGAGATTAGTGTAGTGCTGGTGATTGTTCTCTAGTGGCTGTTTTGGGGAGGAGAGTATTTGCGTGTCTGTAATCCTGCATGATTTATCCAGTTCTGACCCCAGGGAGGGGCACACGGTGTATTGAGCTGAATGAGGCTGGTGATTCAGGAAGTAGCCGAGTCGTGCACTCGACCTCCAACTCGACCTCGCTTTCCCAATTCCCAGAGCGCCTGATAGGACCGCTACCCAGCACTGAACCTGTGATATCATTCGCACTTTGACCACTGTGCTCACAGAATTCTGCACTACAGCACAACCGGAAGTATTGGCATGGCATATAGATTCTGAGAGAATGTCACAGTTTGATCTGCGCTAAAATGTTTAAAAATTCTGCTTCGCTGGGTAAATACTTCATGATCGAATGTTAAGTGCCTCGATCGACGTGCTAATGTAAACAAATCTACTGAGAGCCCCAAAGAGAGACAGAACGAGTGAGACTTACTTTTTCAAGAGACAAGGCGCAGTTAATAATTATAAAGCAGAGTGATATCAGTATTTCAGTGACAGATAAGCTGAACGTGCGAGTTCCCTCACGAGCACTGATGCCCACTGATTCCTGCCAGGCTTTCTGAATGCTCATGCCCAGCATGGCCTGCCGCAACGGCCTCACAAATGCATCCTTGTAGTTCATTCATGAGGCCAAAAAGGCTATTAACCACTCTGATAGCTTTCTGCACCAGCGTGGGCTTCCCAGCTATACCTTAGACATTAAAGGTCAGAGGAGTGTCAAGGCTGGGGCGAAAATGATACAATGATACAGCTCAGGAGTAATTGCTTTAAAGCGCCTTGTCCTTGACGTGCAACACGGCACTTGCTTAAACAATCGGCGCTGCCTTTCGAACGGTGATGTGATGGCTCGTTAGAAATTCTGCCTGCTCCCAGCTTGTGTTTTTGTGGTCCTCCCCCAGCGGCTGGTGTAAATCTTGCCAAGGACTTGACAGCATCGAATTAAGGGCTGCAGCGCAGTTCAAGGGCAGAGGGCCAAAAAAAAAAAGGACAATGGTGGCAGCAGAAAGACAAGCTACCTTCCAACCAAATCTCAATTTCCAGGTCGTTGAGAACGAGTCCTTCAGAGGGAAAATTCTCTCGTCCCATTCTGCCACAGAATATTTGTTGTCTTTAAATCTCCACTGTAGACCGATCATAAACATGACAAAACATAATCATACAAAACATACAAAACATACAAAACATAAAAGACATAATCTGCATGAATAAATTCCATCTCTTTTTCCATCTCTTACACATGCCACTTACAGATGCGCATCTGTATTATAATGGTAGTTCCCGAGACAGTACGTCTTTCAAATATTGAATCCCATTTTTGTCAGCATATCACTGTTTGTAATCATAAGACTGAGTATATCTGTGTGTTCCTTGAGACGTGAGTGAACATCACTATCTCCTCTGAACACACTGTTCGTGAGATGCAAAGTGGGACAGTATGTGTGAAACAGGATATTGTCACGGGCTCTACTTCCTGCTTAGCTATTGTTACGAAGCCAACATTGGGACAAATCTTGCGGCAGAGGGATATACATATTTTCCACCACAAAGCTGGATCTAATGAACAGAAGCAGAGACGTAGACATGCTAGTAGTTCCCTCTTCTTATATGTAGCAGATGAACTGATTTCTGTGTAGCACTGCCATGAATAACTTGATTTAAATATATGTGGCGAGCTTAAATAAGTAGCGCAGCATATCCTAATTATAGGAGATAAGCTTAAAATAAAATAAAGAAATAAAAACACGGAAAGGTATGTCGTCCGCCTAATAACATTACTATGTTACATACGTTGGTGTAATATTTCAATGCATGCTTTTAGTGATTAATACATTTATATGATAAGTAACAGGTCTCGCCAGTTAGAACTTACTATTAGTTTATGCTCAAAAGAACAGATTCTAATCAGTAATCAGAATATAGGACAGTGCTGAGTGCATAATACAATGGTTCAGCATGTGCTTCTGCTAAAAGTGCATTTCCTACCGATTCATTTTCCTGTCTCTATCATGCTAAAGACCAGGGTGCTAAATAAAAAATAAAAAAATCAGTCCCATTCTCACCTGCCGCTGAGCAGGAAGCCGGTGACCAGTGCCAGCAGGATGATGCCCAGAGTAACAGCCACTGCGATGACGGGCACCCGGCCCTGATCTCTGGAGGCAGACACTACAGAGAAAAGAGAGCCATGAGCCATACATGTTTTCATATGTATTTACTTATGTATCAGCACTGATTCCTGTTTCTGGCGGTGCCTTAACTTGTTGTCTTTAAACTCAGGCAGGTCTGCACTAGCTTAAGGAGAAGTAGACAACCAAACATTTTTTTAAGTCCCTCAGGATAAGAGCGCGTACCAAATTCCGTCAAATGTAAATGTAAACGAGGGACACAAACTCACAGCCACAACTGCTATCTCACCTCAAACCTCTTCTAATCATCGCAAATGTTATAGGGCCCAAACAATCAGCAAAGATGAATATAAATATGAATTGATTCCATAATTATTTTGATTTCAGATTTAATAAAAGGTTATAATTACAAACAACCGCAATTGCCACGTCAATCAAACGAACAGCACATCTTTATTGTGACAACATTTTGACAAATAGAAAAGAAGCGTGCGCCGTGAGGCTTCGTTTTGTACTGCTGGAATGTATATGTGAACCTAGATCCATCCAGTATATGAATATGAGATGCTACAATCTCTTACATGCTTTCCTGGCTTTACTGGTGCCCAGCTGTCTCACTTTGTGAGCATCTCCTGATAAAGATCAGGTGCTAATAAAAAGAAATGACAGTCTAAATATTATGTTGTGCATCTACATTGCTAATAATGTTTTCTTCTTCTTAAGTACTTTTGTGAAACCCTGTATTTTCAAAGGCAAGAAAGAAACATTGAAAAAAGGTTTTTAGCTTGTTTATTGATTATGGTTGTAAGCCCAAATGCTACACGGAGAGACTATGGACCTTAATCGATGAGCGTTTTAGTTTCCAAAATGTCTACGACTGTTTTGCGACTGATCTGATTCATTCTGTGACTTACGGTAGGGGCTGGTTTCGAACTCAAAGCGCCGACTGAAGCCACCGTAGCCTGCGGGTGTGCGAGCTCTGATCTGAAAGATGTACGCCGAGGACGGCTTCAGCCCATCCACCACAACCTCCGTCTCCTTTGACTTGACAATGGTGTAGCTGGTCTCCTGATCCTTCCCGACACAAGGCAAAATGAGTGTGACCAGAATTGTTACCAACAATAAAGAAAAGGAGGTAGATAGAGAGGAACAAATCACAAGGTCCCGTGAGAGCCTGTGTGTGTGTGTGAGTGTGTAAGTGCGTCTGAGGTGTGGGATCACTTTCATGCTGCTCGGACGCGTGGCGGTAGAGATGTGTGGTAAAGACTCTATCCATTAGGGGAAGGGGTGCGTTTCTTTTTTTAAAGTGCCTCATATCAGTGTTTCCCCAGACTAGACCACTGCGCTGAGGTCATGCAGAAGGCTGAGCCACTTTCAGCACGATCGTCCCTTTAACAGGCCTGAAGAGTGGCGACGATGTGACGAGCGATCTGAGCCGTGCATCAAGGCCAGGTTTGGTTTCAGCCTTTTTACGAGCTTTGTCGACAAAAACCCTGTCTCCACTGCCTGTCACATCACTACAGTGAACACTTCCTTTAACATACTGAACTTAAGGCTTTTTCTTTAACATGTTTTAGGACAAACGTGATCATTTATGTGCATTTAATGCAGTATATTTGAAAGCATCAGTCAAATTCAGCTTTATCCTGTACAGATGATCTGAACCTTACTTGCAATTACAATGAATTACGTAGCAATTCAAATTCAAACCTAGATATAAGTACAGTAAAAATAGCCACGTCCACATCCACAGAAATGCACCATATCTAGCTGATTTAGATCAGCCCTCTTTCTTTCTGTATTGTCCAGCGTGGGATGGAATGTGCTCCTGTGATCACCTTCTCAAAGTACTTGATCTCATACTCCAGGATGATGCCGTTGGGCCGGTCCGGTTCCTGCCAGGACACAGCGATGCTGTTCTTTGCCGTCTTTCCCCTCTTCACAACAGTGATCGGAGACGGAGCTGAGCAGAAATAATAAGGGTTTTGTTTAGTTGGCTCCCAAGTCCAGGTGAAAAATACTCTTGATGCAATGAAATGTTGTGATGCAATATTGAGTAACTGCATAGAGAGAGATTTACACTCCTGTTTAAAAGTTTGAAATCGACATTCTACGTCATATAAAATGCCTCTTGTTAGAGATCCATGTGTAAAATGATTCCACAGAAGTATCAAAATGTGTAAAAAATAAAAATAAATAAATAAATAAATTGGGTGTGTCCAGAATAATGAAGACTCTGGAGATGATGTCACTACAGCATCTAGCAACGAGGATGATCATTCAAATTAATATCCAAAAACACCTTGAATTTGGAAAGCGGTGATCAAATGTCAAGATGGGCAGAAATTGCACAGATACGTAATTGCAGTATATTATTTATCATTCATTAAATTTGTTTTCCTCAAATATCATGAATAAAACATCTAAAAATACATTTTGGGGGTTTGGGGAAGAAAAAATTATATTAAAATATGACGGGTGATTCCAAACTTTTCCATTGTAGTGCATGTCTAATATTGTCAAGTACAGCCAATGAGCAAAAACTGTATTTGATTCATGCTTTCAGAAGAAAAGTAAAAAGGCCTGCTGTAAAACATGAGATGACAAAAAAAACAACAATTAGATATGGTGCTTTAACACGTACATTTTGTTTCAGCTGTTTGATGAGAAATGAATCCAGCTTTGAAAATAGCTTTGGGAGATGACATAGTTTGACACTGTTTACACACTCCATTTACTGCGTATTAAAACAATAATGCATCCGGTTCCAATCTGTCTTCATTCACCAACTTCTCATTACATTCTAAACATTGCTTCAACATTAACAAGCATGAAATTGTTTTATAGTGCGCGCCACGCATACGCTTGACCATAAAGTAATTCAATCCCAATCACCTTACCTATGCTATCATTGCGTTATCATTGTGTTCACGCTGTTGTTTTAACTTGGACTTTCAAAATGACACATTAAGAATACTTTTTGGATTTAAAAAAAAATATCTATAGATTTTTCCAACACTGTGGATGCATGATAAGATGCATGCACGTAGCACTCTGAGATCTACAATTTGCGAGTGCAATTAACAAAGATGTTAAGCAAATGTTCCGATTCTCAGTGTTCTCACTGTTTTTATTGCCTTAACAAAGTCCTATCACGTTTCCCCACACACAAGCCATCCGTCTGCATATGAAATGTAGAAATATGACTCAGCTGTGTATTCAGGAATAGAAGTGTCAGACTGTAGCCGTGAGATAAATAGTATTTAAGCTTGTTCAAATGATCCCAGAGGTGCTGATATAGTAGCACGGCTGCACCGGTGCAGCATTTAGAGCTCAATAGGGTTCAGTGGCAGGGAAGCAAAGGACAGTCTCTTCGCCCCCTTGAAAACAAAGAGTAACCGTATCCCTCCTTTTGCCCAGACAAAACTATAATCATTCCTATCTTAAAAGCCTGAAACAGAATCCTTGGCAACCCGATCTGCAGGCTGGCAGGCAAAGAGCTGCTTTGTGGAGGGTGGCTGGGATACTTAAATGGTCTGGCAGCCTGTTAAATGGTTGACTTTCAGTCAAGCAGGAGACGCAGCTCCCTGGAGTTATTGATTCTCAATAAGCCTTAAGGCTGGCTGGGGGGGAATTTTGATCTTTATTTCTGATGACAGAATGACAGAAAACAAAAAACACCAGCGTCTGTGTGGGGGGGTCCTAACAAACAACAATGCCTAATCAAATGGGTATATAATATCAATATTCATGATTATTAAAAAAAAAACAGCATGTTTGAAGAAATATATTGTAATGTCTGTACAAATCTTGATATTGCGTAATAATTTATGAGCAATATGCACTACCTTGAATTGATACAGTGCATCTGGTGCCTAATAACTGAGACATTATTAAATGTCTCAGTCAAATGTCATTAATAATTCACATGTTACAGAAACCCTTCACCAATTTCTGTAGAAAGTCAAGTAAATCAAGTGCAAACAAAATCCCTCTGCATTCAGTGTGGCAGCCTCTCCTAGTTCATTAACAGATGGAACACGTCCGTACCATAGGAAGTGTGGCAGAGGAAGTGTGATGGCGCTCTGATTAATGGCTCCGATTGGGAAGTGTTTCCATTCTGCAATGCGTGAATCTGTTAACACCGCACCTTTGCCAATGAGGGAGCCGCTAACGCCAAACAGCGAGGAATGTCACTGGATCCACACCTACATGTACAACTAGATGTGTTAAAATGTCTATTTTCGGTAAGGCAGATCACGCGCCAGCAGTCTGAGCTGCTTGCGCTTTGATTAATCACTCTTACCTAACGTGCCTCAAGCTGCACGTGAGCAACAATGGAAGATTTGACTTCTCTTTGGTGGTACGAGACTGACTCCAGGCAATATTGGTTTTTGAGCCAGAGAGTTCTTTCAGGCAAATGCTTCCATGTAATTTAATTGAAGTTAGCATGCTGGGTGTGCAGTTTCAGTGTGAGCAGGAAAGGTCACTGTTTCCAGCCTGACCTGGTCTCAGTGCCAGGCCGAAGCTCTCAGCAGGCCGTGTGTTTGTAAACAAGTGTTGCTGGGGGAGTCCTGCCGAGAGGCAAGATGAGAAACCTCTGGCAGGGCTGAGCGGCCTGCCGGCCAAAACCGGTGCTGAGGTCTGACTCTTGCCAACAGGCTTCCATGCCAGCACGGGCCCGGCACGAAGAACGCGGGTCTTCTCAAAAATCTTGCTACACTGCATGAGAAAGCAGAGGTTCCACTGCTGTCAATATGCCCGTTCTCCCTCTAAAATACTCAACATCGGGCAGAGGACAGATTGCGATTTTAAAGGCTCATTTTAAACACTACAAAGGGGTAGAAAAAAGCCCACAGAAATTCAGAAAAACATCAGTGCGTTCAAAAGTAATCTCTGAGTCTTAGCCACAATGACCTGAGCGTTCATGTGACAGTGAGAACTATTAAAACGTTAATAAGTGACTTATTTAAACGACTTACTGGGTCACCATCTGCCAAGCTCCAACTGCTGATAACAGATAGGCCTGCACTGGCAACGAATGGGACAAAAATGCAAAATCTCTCAACCGCATCCCAAAACCAAGTCACTGGGAGTAATTAGGAATATTGAGTGTGGCAAGTCTTTGCAGACTGATATGTCAATTACTGCTGTGAATGGGAAAATAATAAAAGCTCACAGAATAGTTCTGGAAATGCCACCACTTATGTGCCTGTCGACATTCATCAGGGAAATACGAGCACACTTCAGAGGCACATGAAAGACTGAGCGCTAATCGCTTGCACCTGCATGCTATTCGGTTTGTTTTGAAATCTAGTTCACTTGAAATCAGCAAGCATTTGATCAATCTACACAAACTGCCCTAGTTGTGAAAATCTTGCTTTCCTCAAAGCAAAAGATGTGAAAAACAGACTTTATTTCTTCCTCCCTTCTTATAGAACAGGCTTGGAGGCTGTGGTTCATTTGCCAGTGTGACGTTAATTCCGCACACAAGTTGCTTTGGTTGAGCTTAAGCTGTGTGGTAGGCCGTCTTGGGCTGCAGACTCGTTCTTCTTGTCACCATTAATAGTGCTTTAAAGAGCCTAATCCTTCTGTTGATCTGAGAGCACCTTAATGAGCGAGGCAGATGTTGAAGCCAGCCATTCAGGGAAACGCATCACACCTATGCCATCCCAGTAAAATAAATGAGCGACTCGAGATTGTTTTTGTGTGTACTACTTACGTGCATAGGGGGTGCGTTTTGTGACAGAGACGTATTAGCAAGGAAATAAGTGCAAATATTATGTTATATTTGCACTGATATTTCACCCTGAGTTAGACTGGGTGGGGTCGTGCAAAAGACCTGGGAGTTTACGGGAATGGATTACACGGAAGAGAAAGTGGAAAGAAATGGTTTGGCTTCGGCGGCACCTGTGCCACCTGCTCCTGGAGTGGAGAAGGGGGTGGAAGCATGGAGGAGGACACAGTCACCACGCACTGACACATTTCAGTAAGCTTAGTCGAGCTTAGTGTTATATACGGAGCAGTGTTTGTTTTGATAACCTTCCTTTGATATGGCGCCGTAATGAAACACAGCACCGGGGAGAGGCAGCATATAATGAATCCCAATATTACAGTGCGTTCCACTTTTCACACAACAAAGGATCTAACAGCACCTACCAAACACAGCGCTTAGCCTCGAGCCAGCCAGTTCACATGAAACATGACTGCCACTTGATGCATCGACCCAAACAGATTATCCTGACCGCCGCCGCACAAGGCAAAGCGAGCGCTCAGTATTCCACATCAGTTTCCTTACAGCCGATGTGAAATCCCTCATTTCAAGGCTGCCTTATCGTGGCTGAGCCGCTACGCACACATGACAGGCTTCACACACACTGCAGCCGTGCAACAGGCTCCTTCTTCTCTGCCACCTCATGATGTTTTTTTAGTAATTACAGACCCTGGTTTAGGTAAAGCAGATTACACATCAGTACGTCTTCATTACCTCAACCAAAAAGTAAATGGCACCCACTCTCACATAAGAAAGCCTTTTGGAAAAAATACGGAGTATCGGTATCGGCATCCATCGGCGCGTTTAATGCCATGAACGCGTGTTATGTTGACTGACACGACACAAATCTTGCATGTGACCACAGGACACAACTTGTCAATCATGCCTGTGACGTTTCTCATAACCTGGCAACAGAATCTTGCAGAGACTTGGTTAATAAGAGGATGCCAGTATGGAGTCAGTATCAGGTATTAGCTGACACACAGAGCTCAATGGAAAAAGTGGGATCGGGACAACCCTGAAAAGAATGCGCGTGCATTTGTGTTTGTGGCAGGGATTAGTGGTGTGGACTCGCTGCTATAAATATTTAACTCGGACGAAAAAGGGCTTCTGGTGGATAGAAAAAAGGGAACTGAAATTCAGAGGATGAATTGTGCGGTCATAGCGAACTACGGCGTTATTCCTGGTAAAGGCCGCCACAAAAATTCTGCATAGCTTGGTTAATTACCATCTTGGAATCATGTGCTCTTATATACTTAGGCACCACTGTAATAAACACTGTTGTAATAACAGTTATTAACAGACTCTCTCATGTCCAGAAATGATACGCTTTGTCCTTATGGACTCATACGTTTTTCTTTTCCTTGCATTTAATGCTTTTTCGAAAATGTTTTTGGCCAGCAACCGTCCTTGTCTACAAGTGCCATCTGATACAATGTTTACTCTGAGCATTACCGAGTGTTAGTGACTGAAAACACAACAGAGGATCTAAAAGCACTTTGGCAAAATCATTTTAAAACGTAAAAACTGCCAAATGGACCTCATTGTTTCATTTTGCAGCGCAGGAGGTCCCATCACTGACAATTCAGTTCTTGTAAACAGCTTCTCGATTAGGCCGAGAACAAGCCTGCTGAAAGACGCTGAGAACGAGCCAACCTTTGCAAACACAGTTTTGGAGATAACAGCCTGAAAAGGTCTCTCCCAAAATAGCTCACGCTATCTGTTTAAACATGGAGTCATGGAGCTATAACACATGGACAGAAAAGCAGGTGGAATGCAGAAACCTAGGCGTTGCCGCTCACCAGCCTGGTTGGTTGTGACGTTGAGAGAAACGTATTGGCGCAGTGGTTTGGTGAGGTCAGAGACACCGTTCACAGCCTCCACCTCGAAGGTGTAGTTGGTGTGGGCGAGCAGGTCCAGCACCATGACCGAGGTATTGCTCAGGCCCGAGCGCTGGGGAAGGTAGCGCACGTGGCTGCCGCACGGCTCGTGCTGCCTCGACTCGCCACTCATCTTCCTGCAGACCACGCTGTAGGTCATGTCCTTTCTGCCGCCCGTCTCCTCCGGGGCGCTCCACTCCAGCAACACGCTTGTCTCGTTTACATTTGAAATGGCGCTGCGTGGGGCTGAAGGAGGCTCTGGGGAAAATACAGAGAGTGAAAATATTATACCCATATTCATGCTGTATGACAAGAGCTATTGAACCAGTGCGCCGAATTTGGCCCATTTAAATTTTTTAATGGCCCACATGTGGCTTCCAGTTTAACCCCTTAAACTTCCAGCTGATTCAGCTTAAGGCATATTATTCAGGAACTATGAATTAGTCTGAACCTGCCGCTGGGTCCTGGGAGTTTAAAGAGTTCATTCTTTTCAAAGAGTTCATTATTATCGTGAAACAAAAGTTTGGTTATTATATAGACTTATTTGAATGACAAAAATAAATAAATACGATCAGCATTACGGTTTTATTCATGTAATAGGTCTATTATGATATATTATAGCACTGTTATCTTTCGTGGACATTTCATTGACAAAGTATTGAGGTTTGGTTTGCATTATTCCACGAGATTTGACCATTTGGCCTATTTATTAGCAATCTGAATAGCACTGTGGCATGATGCCCCTATTATGCAAAGGTACCACAGCAATTGTATTACAGCATACTCGCAATACTTCTGATTATTATGGATGGGCGTTTACATTTTTCATTGAGGCATTATTAAAACAACATTTGCATATTTGGTGCTTCCCTTTCAAATGACTAGTTGATGAGTTACAGAATGGCAGCTTTACTTAAAAACTTGACTGGCGTGTAACTTTAAAAAAAATATTGATTTCATCCCTAGTAATTATCCAATTGTATTTTGATCAACGCAACTTTTAATATCAGCATAGGCTACAATAACATGTCATTACTATGTTGCAATTATGAGATTATAATAATGATGCTCACAATCCTCTAATCATACAGGCTATAAAGCTTTATAATTAGGTGTGTTCTTGTATGTTCTTGAATATAAAAAAGCACACTGCGTCTCGACAATAAGTACTGAGTATTTACTTGTGCAGGCCATGTTGGTTGGGTCTGTGTCCTTCCTGTAGTAGTCCTGCTCACACTGACAGGAAGTGGAGCCCTCTTTTTTGGTGAAGCTGTGAGGAGGACACTTACTGCATGTCCTAGTCTGAAGATTAGATCGGTAGAATCCAGGTTTACACACTGCAGATAAAACACACACACACACAACACAAGGAAGAAATGATTACATTATGATTGCAACTGATCAATGCCTTTGTAGCACTTATTTGGATTGGATGAGAAACATTAGCTGTTAAAGTCAAACATTCATCTGCTTTATTAAAAAGAGCAGGTGCTCATATCAATGGGGTCTTGACGGTTAAACTGCAGAGCGCTCATTAATACGCCATAATGTGTCCCACATCAACATTTCTAACTCAAATGAAACCTTTGATGTATTTATAATTGCATTTCACTCGCTTTCTGACGTGCATCTGATGCTGAGTAATTAATATATTTGGGAATACATTTCCATGACTCAAGGCTGTTTTCTATGAGAACTCAATTAGAAACACTAAAGAGCATAAGAGTGAATGATACAAACTGAATTGATTATCTGAAAGGCTTTAGGGAGAACTCATCCAGCCTTATAACTCAGCAACATCCACAAAACGCGGATCTGAAAAATAATGGGGTTTAAAACTTCCGTGGGACAGTGGAGACAGATGGAGCCTGTGCGTCTTGTGTTTATGACTGTTTAAATGGCTTTCAACTTAGCACCGATACTTATGCACAGGCAGACACACTGACACTGCAAAATAAATTCAAGTAATGGATTGCCATGGATAAAGAGAGACATATTATCAATGGCCTCTGCAGTGCAAAGTGCAGACAAAGACGTTAATTAAAGCTTCCTGGGTGTGCATTAAGAGGCTTTGTAAATTCAATCCAACTCTGAGACAGCTAGAGAACCCTAGCTGTAACAAAAACCTATTTATGTATCTATCTTCCCTGTGTATTTGTATGTATAAAAATATAAATTATAAAGCTCTATTACTCACAACCAGGGCCTGAAATTAACACCCACCAACCCACCAAATGCGGGTGAATTTTGGCTTTGGCGTGTGTATTTGTCAATACAGTAAAGCCGGAAAGTCTGCACACCCCTTTCACCTTCTCCACGTTTCATTACATTACAGACTTATTCTACAGT
>JAOUQW010000009.1:1283090-1304505 GCA_028565825.1 Olivaichthys viedmensis
TACATGCACATTAATTCATACATTGTCAGGATGCTTCCTTGATGATTCAAAGCTTGAAAGGTGAGTGAGACAGAATTTGACAATCTTCCTTGTTTTTTTTTTTGTTCTGTTTTTTTTTTTTACAAATCTTTCAGCACACGGACAGCAGGGGTTATTCACAAGGTCTTTAAAAAGAGCAACTAACTGATTCACCTTGACAGAACCTTGGTCCCTTATCATGCAACATTTGACTCTGGGATATACATGCTGAGCTCTTGTCTAGCCAATCACACAGCCAGGCTTGCTATCTTTTAGATTCTGTTTAGTTTCAGCATTTGAATAGATAATTTGTCTTTGGATTGATTATTAAGCAGCGAATATTATCACTATACATAATTATGATCTGAGTGCACTGATTTGCTTTATGCATGCATAATATAATATAATATAATATAATATAATATACTGCTAATACTACATAAAAATGGGCCACATGTAAGCACATGGAAAACAAAGCCATTTGTTTGGCGAAGTTCAAGGCTGTTTACTATTGAGATAAAGAATGGGATGTTAAGAATCTCCAATAGGTCCTTAAACTAGTGTACATAACATAAAGCTGTCACGGTTGTGTAGCGGAAGCAGGACACAGGCGCAAGCCGTTTCAAAAGAAGAAACAATTGTTGGAAACATCTAACCATAACGAGGCTACACGTAACATCAAGGACAAACTAGACAGGCACACGAGGGCTTCTTTATACAAGGACTAACGTATAAAAACAGGGAACAGGCTATATAATAAGATACGTGATGGGGAAACAGGTGACAGACATAACACAGACAAACATCAGCATAACGTGCGTGGCGATCGTCACCGTGGCAACCGCCACACGCGTTCACGCGCACAGCGCACAGCGTGAGGCGGCGTGTGCGTGACAAAAGCATCCTGCTGCTTTGGACTAAGCCAGACCCCAAACCTACTGAATGGGTGGAATTTTAAACAGTTTAAACTGGGTTCAGAGTTAGTAAACAACATCTGTACAGAAACTATTTAATAAGGTGGGTGTCTTGAAAAGAGGCAGACAGCCCTTTCTAGCGTCTTCATATTGTGCTCTAAAGAAATGAGTTTTTACAACACATGCTCCCACATGCAGGCAACTGAGCAGACAAGTACACACACACACAGCTGAGTGGTAATTCAATATCCATTCCTGTGACTCAACAAAAAGAGATATTAGGGAAAGTCAAATGTCGATTTGTGTTCACGGCACATCTGTGTTTGCTGTCCTCATTCTCATATTGTTTGGCTGGTTTTAATTTTACTGTCAGGTTTGTAGATGGCAAATCACTGCATTTAGTTTTTTTCTCTCAGCCATTACTTTTCTTGCAGTGGAAAGCTGGTAAATACAATGTTTCATTTTCTTCATACATTTGAGGTTGGATATAAGTATTAGGCACTGTCCTAATATCTGAAACACTATTCTGCACCCATATACCTTGTTAAATTTATATCTCACTAAATTAAAAAAAGCCTGTACCTGGACTAAAATAAACTCTTACAATCTCGCCCACTACTTCACAGGTAGTCTTCCTCCTCCGCCCGGGTCCCAGACTGCCTGTGATCTCCTTATTAGCACTAGATCCCACCAAAACCCCATACTGTAAAGAATCCTGTTAAAACATGGCTGTGTCTGACAGTTTCCAGTAGAGTACCATTAAATTAGGGTGATCTACCATTTGCACGAATACATCACACACACTTATAAACATGGTAATTCTTCAGGAGTGAATTGTAATTACATTCACATAATAATGATAATAAAATGAAGGACATTCCCAGCATTGAATACAAATTTCTGGAACAGAATTTAACTTAAGTATCCTAGCAATTACCTGATTTCTAAAGACTGTAATTTAATAATGGTACCATTTTTAAAAAATGCCATTTTTACTGTGCAGCCTCTGTAAATGAACCTACAACCTCCACACAACCTCCACACAAACCTCCACAGAATCCTTCCTTTTCTTTAACCTACAGCAAACTTTGCCTCACTCCTCCACCCACACAACTTCAGCTATTGAAATCTTATCAACCATCATGTTCAAGCCAAATTGTGAGCATGAAATCACAGTTCGTTTCATGCTCAGCGTTGGCCTCTGGAATATGAATTGCTTTTGTCATGCTCGACTGAGACGGCTGGTTGAGGATGCGAAGCCGACCCCTCCTCCTGCTACCTGTGGCATGATGTCTCTCCAATGTCATGGTGGAGGGGGAGCTCATAATGTGTTGCACAAAGGCTAATCCGTCATTAATATGCAGCTAACAGTGGTGGGCCTGGCAATTAACGAGCCAGCAAGAAGCTTAATATGCACTCCCTTTAATGGAGGACAGTTTGGGATGAAACATATTGTTTGATAGGACTTTGTATTTACTAAAAAACAACTTCAAACATGCTTTGATTGCAGAGATGTCCAATAATTGAAACCATGAGGCTCGGATAGGAACTGAAGTGCAGCAAGTTAAAGAAAACCAATCAGTGAGAAACAGCATTGCTAATGAAAGAGCCACATAAACGCTCTGACAAATCAATTGGGTGCTAATTAGATGAGGAAACTGGTTGTACTGAATTAGGGGAGCAAAATAGCAAATTCTCTCTTTACAGACGGTTTTCAATGAACATGGAGAAAATGAACCATATTACACGTAATGAGAAATTCTGACTATTAATCAAATGAAAGGAAACATGATCAGATTTAGTCTGTGTTTTTTTTAAATGCCAATAGTACATGAACGTAGACAGCAAAATAAATTGTTGCACCAATGGCCCAATGATCTGTTTTTTGACCAATGAAAAGATAAGCATTCTCTTCCTATGTTTAGCCTCATGTAAACCCGTCCAAAAACAAAAGCACACAAATTACAAAATGCAACGGGTGATTGGCAGCATCCAGTGTTGGTTTTTGAGCTTTGCCATTGTTGGAGCTGGAATTATTTATTTTCCCTCAGTGCATTGTTTGAATAGCAGAACGGCCCGAGTCTGATATTTGGCATGGTAAATCCGCTATCTGAATTCCATTAAATGCAGTTGGAAATCTGCTAATACACTCAACACAAGGATTCTGGCACAGTCTTGGTGCCTAATATGAGCAATGCCCAGATGCAATATTTTATTCTTTAGCTGGTTATAAGCAAGCACAAACATGATATTGCCCTAATCATTAATCTGATATTAGTGCATAGGTTTAATTCCTGGCTTTTATAAAAGGTTATATAATAATAATAATAATAATAATAATAAATAAAAAATTATTAATCATGGAAACACTGTTGCCTGGTCAACTTGTGGACAAGTGTAACAGATACTATTTTGTGTTAGTCAGTGAGGATGTAAGTGGTGGTAACACTGCACATGTGCAATTTAAGACAGCCAGGCCCTGATTTACGAAAGGTTTGCGTGTGTAAAAACATGTGCAAACTTGATAACGCCCGCAAAAAAAAACGTGCAATCTGATTTACTAACAGGGTCGACGGAGGATTGCGTCTTTCACATGAGCAAAATTGCATGTGTTGTGCGTTTTGCACGTTTTCCTTAATGAATATGCAATTTGGGGTGTTACTACCTAAAGGTGCAAAATACAGGGTGGTGTAAATTCTAAAAATGCTAAAAGTCACTTCTGGAACGGCGATTGCGAGGGCAAATTAGTGCGTCCGGTGCCTGTTCCCGTCAGTTGAAGACAAAATTATACCATACCATTTTAATAATAAGAAGGTTTATCAACATTATGCCTTGGTATAGCAAAAATCAGAAAGTTTCTTAAAATTAGGAAAATAGAGCCAGTAAAACGGTTTTCATTCACTTGTACCCTATGAACAGAACATACGGTCTTTTATTTTGCGTTCAGATTGTAATTTGAACAGTTTTCCAATGTTATTCTGGATGCGCGTGTGGCGAGTCTCAGTTTCACTCGTCACTGCTATCGAGAACAAATAGCACACACACAAAAACCTAATTTATTTGCATGTGGCATAATTCACGTAATAATTCTTTGTGAATGACCCGCAACACGCCCACTATTTGCGCACAAAATTGATCCCATTGCACACGCAAATTAGCGCTTGTTATTTGGGATCTTAGTAAATCAGGGCCTCAGAGTGTAAGTGTAAAACTGTGTATATATATAGTTAGTTATTTTTAATTATATAGTCCCATAATCCTAAAATGAAAATATTATTAGTTGAACTAATATACAATAACTTCTTAAAGGGGCTGCAACAGTTAGTCAACTAAATTGATTAAGCTGATATCATTACTGCATATAATTTTCACGCGGATCAATACAGTACAGATGTACAGAGATACATCAGTACAGATAGCAATGTTGCATACACAGACATGCCAGGACAGATTTGTTTAGCGGGTATGAATTGGCTATAACTCAAACTTTGGGAAAGTTACATTTTTGCAAATCGGAGCTACTTCTTAGCAACATAGAGCACAAATATATTGACTCACTAGATGTCTTCTATATGCTATTGCTTGCCAATTGTGGTCATCTGTTAGGTCAAGTATAAAGAGCTTAGTCATTAAAGGTAATTTAGCAGTTAGCTCACCTCCAAGTGTGTTTAATCCATCCTCAAAATGGCTCTTAGATTAAAAAAGGAATTTCACTTTCATTTTCCTCATACAAGTATTGAAATGTGACTTATTTTTTTAAGCTGTGTAACTTTGACTAGCTGCAGTGATTGTAATTTATCGTTTTTAATTTGTTAAATTTGTTATTGTCATTATAACAAGGAAATAGCCATTTCATAATCGGTGAATAATCTTAAAATTACATAGTAATTGTAAAAAAAAAAACTAGGACTTTAAGATGGAGACCTTATATAAGGTTCTAGTGACCTCTTTGGCAAAAATGATGTTAAAAATATTATACGTCATTTACATACCACTGAATATATGCAAGACGTTTTACACCAAAATATTACTTAAATATACAAAAAAACACAAAAAAAAAACAAAAAGGCTTGAAATCAGTTTGATCAGAAACCTCCTCTTTACATTTACCTCTTTCTTTACTTCTTTACATGCTGTATCTCAAGAAACATATACAGTGAGTGAAGAAGAGTGGGGGTTAAAAACCCTAACTTTCAGCTTACACTTTCAGTGTGATTAGTTGCACAAGTTCTCAGGCTGGTTCTTCGAGGGCATTTAATACCATTGACTGAGAATTGGTGGAATGCGCCTGCAGCGTGCAGGCAGGGAGACTGAGGTGCAGCGTTAATCAGCATGCAGTTAGAGTCAGCCTTACATAATATGAAGAGCGGAAACACAATCTTGTACAGCTTCATGCTTGTGAACTAATGCCTTTTTCAGTAAAAAGACTTGTACTTATTTTGCCATTTTGCATAGAGACAGTGAAACCATGTGGAAAGAGGTTAACAGGCTAACAGGCCAAGTGTCTAGATGATGCTGTCACTTTGTGATGCTCCAGCACATCCACTGTTCCCCTTTACGACCCACAACTCCGCACTGCAGTCTCTGACGCTGCTGTGAACACCAGCACATCACACGCTTAGGCTACGACAACTGCTTACAAATGACCTCATAACATCCGACACCACAGCCCTGATTAGATCAGCCCTCTGCGAAACTGTCAAACGGTGACTAGAGCGGCAAACGCTTCTCCTGTTCACCTCACAGAAAAAATTGTGATTGACACGCCGTTCCTGTTCTATCATTACCCTAAATATCTTGATTTTCCTCCTCACATGCAGAGCTCTTTTGGCCCCTGCTCTGCTTTAGTTTGGCTTCAGTAAAATAATCTGTGCCTATATATTGTGTCAGGACTGTCTGCCTCATGATAAAGAAAGAGGCTGCGCTCCTCTGTGCTTCAGGGCGGGAGAGCTTTCTGACATCTCTGTGGCATCCTCCCTTGGCAAGTCAAAGCGTGTAGTGAGGGACTAGATCGAGTTTGACATTTCCTCCAGTAACAAGTGACAGCAATGAAAATAGCGGAGATCATGGATGATCCAGCTCTTTCAGGACACACTCGCCAAGGTCCCCAAATGAACCCTACCAAGCAAGGGTGTATGCGCTATTCCACCCTCTATCTCTCCCTATTTTTTCTCTCTCTCTATTTGATCTGTCATGCTGCCCTGCCAAAGCAGTCTGGCAGTTCGCTCAGCCCTTCACTTTCCATTTCCATTGGCTGGCATTTTCATTCTGTGCAAATGGCATTCTTTCTGTTTAGTCATGTAGTCTGCTAGACCACTATGGCTACATTTGCACTAAGTAGCATTTCACGCATTTCAGTTGCACATTACTGACATTTTCCTCTGGCCGTCACATGGCAAGCCTCGTGCTTCAGCAATCACATCAGGAATGGACGAGCCCCGCATGTTTATCCACAGTAGGACCGTCTGTTTTTCGAAACAACGTAAATGCAATTACATTACATCTAAAAAGCCCTAAATCTAAATTATGCAACGGTACAAAAAAAGATTGTTGTATGACTGAACATTTAAAAAAGAAAAAGAAAATCCTTGATGAAAGAAATATTCCGAATTATTGATATAATTTCCTGTTTGAAGTAAACATCTGTGTTTTAATTTATCCTAATTTAGCCATAACACGTCCAATGAAGAAAAAAACAAGTGCATTTAGAAACACACAAACCGTCTTCAATAATCCCCCCAAAACTGACTCGGTACTGATGACACGACCTCTGTGTGTATGTTCTGATTTAAAGTGTGTGTGAAAGGCATCAGAGTGTGTTACCCCATAAACAGAAAGCTTACAGAAGGGCTGTTGGGAGTGAGAGTTGGCCACTCAGTAGAGATGTGACCTATATTCCTGAAAGGGACAAGAAAGAGCGCTAGACTAGAGGATATTCTCATCCTCATCCATCAACAGTCACTGGCACCCCCATCAGCCAAATCAGACAGGCGCATAAAAATGTCTCTGACGTCTCTGGATGTTCATATTGTGGAAGTTAATTTTTTGTGTGCTACAATTGCGTGTATTCTCCCAGCTCTCCCTACCGTACCGTAGCTGTCAGCCACCGACTGAGCTTAGACGAAGGAGACACGGGTTCTATTAATCGGACAGGTACGAGCAGAATTTCAGATTTACACATTTTACTTCCCTTCGGAATTGTCATCACATTCCTCTGTTACTCTACACAATATAAACCGCCATGATTTCCTCTCCCAATCTAATTAAATTGTTCTTGTTCGAGTGATAAGCAGGATATATTCAGGATGTCTCCCTGAAGAGCGCGTGGCTCCTCTCTCAGCATCTCAGGTGGATTCTGCGCTTGTGTTTACAGTCATTTTGTAATTGCGTGCAACAGTCCTCTGAATAAGGAGTGGCATTATGTATACTCCTTCTGCTTGTTCGTCTCATTAGGACTGGGATTGTAACGCTCTCTTGCTGCATGCCTGCTGAACGGGGGGCCATCCCACACACAATAGGGCTAAATTCATTTTTCACGCATTGCTGCCTTGTCTGCACGTGACCTGGGCAACCGCACAAAAACCCGCAGCTTCCAGTGCAGGGCCAATGGGTGTTCCCTTAAGACAGCTCAATGGAAATTAATTCACACAGAAATATCACACCGCGCTTGGGTAGAAAAAAAAAAGGGTGGAGAAAAAAAAAGTCTTATCGCAAAGAGCCAACTTGGAAGCCAGACAAAAGGAGCAATCTCTGGAAAGGAGGGAGAGGGACAGAAGAGGAAGGACCCACATCGTTCACAGGACACATTGCCCTCCTCCACCGCTGGAGCGTGTAACCCTCGCTTTTCTCCTCTCTTCTCCTCCGCTCTGCCATCCTCTCTATCCCTCAGTCCCAGCCATCATTATAGACTCCAGCTCCGGGTGGGGGCTGCGGGGGAGGCTGATCATCAGTGTGGCTCGTAGGAAAGAGAGAAGCACCTGATGTTGCACTGGAGGATAAATGATTAAATGCTTGCAGAATAGGAGTGAGAGCAAGAGAGGGAGTATTTGCAAGCAAGAGAGAGAAAGCGGGAGGGAGAGGCGGATGGATGGCTGCACAGCCCTCTGTGTGTGTAGCAGACTGAAGTGAATTGCTGGGGTTCCATCATCTCACGGCACACTGAGCAGCCAGAACTGATAATCTATGAGTGGCTCGAAGAAGAGGCTGAATTAAGGGCACTGCTGAATTACTGTAGCAGATCAAGCTGCAGGCAGGAGAGGCAGTACGGACGGACCTGTAGCAAGAACTACTTCATATGCCGCTACTACCGGATTTGCTCCTCAAATTACTGTCACAAGTTTCCTGCACACAGTCTCATTCACGTCTAAGGAATGATGCGAAAAGGCGCGACACGCTCATCAGCTGTGAAAACTCTAAAGCCTGCTTTCATCCTCCTGCAGTGTGTCTGGCTCACATTGGAGAAAGTGTAAAATTTTTATATCTCTGAATGTCAAAGACTGAGGAGAAGTCTCCAGTTGCCATAGAAACCGAAATGAGCATGTACTGTATTTATCGACTCCAGACACGGACGAGGGAAAACAAAGTTGAGTTTTTCGTTGTATGAAATGTCTAAAAAAAAAAATCCAAGGTACGATGGCAACTCACGAGGGAGCGTCTCTACAAATAGGCAAACAGCAGCAAAAAGAGCATAGAGGGTATGACTCAATCAATGATGACAGCTCTCCGGTGCAGGGGAAGTATCATTCAGAGTTGTTCTGTCAACACACAGGTCAAAGAGGATCTTTGTTTCACTAAAACTATCATGTACAATCTTTTGCATAGTTCAAGTGTCTCTGAAAACAGAAAGCTCCAGTGATGGTTTCAAAATAGACTGATGCAGACTGTCTTTGCTCAACTGTCTAGCTGGAGGCAGGAACGGAGTAAGCATTTCTAAAAATAAGGACTCAAACTAGGTCAAAACCTTTCCCATCAGCCTGGAAAGACTTTAACATCCATGTTGGGTAAATACAGGATTAATGTTTTCAGAGAAGAACCCTGCTCCTAATGACTCTGCCACTGATGCCTTTTGTTCACCATAATGTCAAATACAGCCTAAAACAAAGCAGGGTGCTGTGAGGTCTGGCCCATTGTGCTGTCCAGAGTCGATGATTCATCGCAGGAGTCATCGTGGCCACCGCCAGCTGTTAGATAGTCAGCCCATCACATATACCCCCCCCCCCCCCTTTACTTTCTCATCTCATCACTCCCTCCAACCACTGAGCCATGCAAAGAGTTTCTAATCTGTGCTTGAAGATTGGCAATATTCACAACAGAACTCCTTTTCAATGTCCTACATAAATCTTTTGGTTTCAGTGACCTATAAATTGCGTGACATACGGCTAAACCGGGATCGTGATAAGAATGTGAGTTGAATGTCACTGCACTCCCCAGCCAGGCAAAGGGCGCGGATACTCATCAGTGTCCATGACATTCGTAGGTTCGGTTCAAGGAGGTACGTTGAACATGCAGTGCCATTTGCCAGCCTGCATTTCCATAATAATGAAGATGTTCACCAACCTTGACAGGAGCCATTAACTTCCTCATGGCCTGCCTGGCACATGCACCTCCCGATGGGCACCAGCCACTCCCCCTCGGCGCTGCAATGCATTCTGGGAAGTTCCTCGGCCATCGAGTTATTGACACAGGTCCCCGACACCTCCAGGAGCTGCGAGGAGTCCGACCCAGTGATGGTGTCCGGAAAGACGGCCAAGTTCTTCACCACCAGGGGACACTTTTTGTAGAAAACCCGCACAGACACGAGGGCGATGCAGGAGCCCAGATCTTGGAAGGCCAAGTAGAAGCCTTTCTTGGTGAGAGGCCCAACGTCTCGTACTTCAGTGTTCAGTTTCATCACTCTGTCACCCAGATCCAGCTCTGTGAAGCTCTCGTCAGCCGCGATGGTGTCGATTTTGGTGTATTGGCTTTCACGGAGGTTCCTGTCATCGTCGTCGTTGGACTCGTGGTAGTAGACGTTGAAGGTCTCTTTACAGGTGCCCAGACCACCAGGCAGGCTGTTGCAGTCTCTCAGCGTGAACTTGAGCTCCACAAACACTCGCTGGGCACCTTCGTTAAGAATCCAGTTCGTCTGAAGCCAGTTGTTCTGATTGTGCTCCATCACTCTGCACACCTGATATGTGTGAATAGGGGCGTAGTTTTCATCCACCTCTCCAATTTCTTCCCACTGACAAACACAGAGAAAAATGAACGAACAAGATTAACATACAAAGTTGTCATTCTGTTGCAAAAGATGAGATAATATGTATTTCATTAATTCTAAATAATGCACAGTATATAAGTAATTGCATGCATCATGAATGATGTTTTTGTGAACCAGTATACATTACCAGATTTCATCGCATTCTATTGTACCATGACATTGCTGGCGATGACAAAGCTATTACTTTTCTTTTTTTTATTCTGTATTGTTGTGCTCTCAACCAGAAAACACCCATAACAATAAATCAGGCAGCTGAGAGATTGGAAAAAAACAATGCTACCTGTAATCCACACAGTCAGGAAAATTATAACACGGCAGTTAACAAGGCAGGACCTCAAAAATGTACCCCAAGGGCCCAAACAGGCCTCTGTGTTCTTCAAAAGTGCAATCAATGACCACTGTGATCCTCCCAAGGCGTCACATTACCACTGGGCAAGGACCAACCTGACACTCGCTGGAACACACAGAACTGTGCGCTGGGCTGAACGACCCGACGCAACAGCAGTGCAACTGTAGCTTCGAGGATGCATTCATCTTACACGACTATTTTTGGCTCTGACAATGCAGAGGCTGCAAACATTGGATCACAGTGGGCATGTTACTCACTAGGTACACACGTTGTATGCCAAACTGAGAATTGTTCCAGACCCAGCCAGCAACTCTACTTCTGCAGTTCAACTCCAGTCAGACGAGCCCTCCTGACCACATGCGCTGAGCTGTGGCCTTACCTTGAGGCTTAACTTAGCTAATTGTGGTGGGGAGTGTGTTACCAGAGCCGCATGAAAAGAACAGAGCTGCAGGCTCTAAACTTTTCATACTGATCGCATGAGACAATCCCCAGTGCCTCACTGCCAAAAAAAAAAAACCCTAACCGTGTATCTTGACTTCATTTCCATGGGGATTTGGAAAGTACCTGAACCGCATGATTCCCACAAAGCACATACTCACAAAACATCCTGAGTAGCCTCGGTTCAGCACAGTACCGTAGCTTTAGTGTTGGTTTTGTCTGGTGTTCGAGCTACTGCATCCATAGATATATATGTATATATGTGTATGTTGTTGAATGATGTTTAAGTACAACAGTGCCACAACAGCAAAGTAGTGAAATAATTACAGATCACTGTAGTATGCTATACCACCTTGACCTGATACAGGAAAGTGCATCTTCAAAAAAATAAGATAAAAAATTACCAGCTCTAAAAAACATCTCTATAGGTAAACTCATAATAGCACCATTGACACATTATACAGGCTATTTTTCATGGATGCTCTGACTGTATCATCTATTATTCCAGTTATAGTTTAACCATATTTACCCTGTCAAGGTGGACCATGAATGTGGTTCAGAAAACACATTAGCAGGCTCTGTTCATGGCAAAGTTCCATGTCATTTCAGCCAGCCAAAGGTCCATATTACGTGGTTTGAAGCTCACTCAGCCATAAATGATTATATTCCTCTAATAAACACAGTCCTTTTAGATGAATTGCGTTAATGCATCAAGCAGAAGGGGGTGGTAGTAGGGGGGGGGCACACTTATAAAAATCTCAGTGAACCACAGCAAATAGGATCCTTTCATATTTCCATATTGTGCTCCTGTTAGCTCGGCCACGATATGCAGGTACTGAGAGAGCCACTGCAACACTAAAACTGGACAGGTACAAAGATCACACAGGTCTGCAACAGGTACATATTAAAATGATAAAGCACACCTCACAACAACCAGGATAAATAAAGCTAAAACAAGGACAAGTCAATCCTGGTCAAATATTGCTGAGGAATGTTTAGTTTTACTGCGAGAACAGTGACCTCTATGTGTATATTTAGGGGTCCAAGCACTGGAGGTGCAAGAGTCCTATAATGATTGTATGTTTTCTTCTTATTATTACTATTATTATACATGCAATGGGAGTATACGGCAGCCCACTGAACCGTTCGCATTCTTTTTATGAAATTTGGCACACTGATTCAGCATAGTCGCAAAGGTTTTCTCACCAATTTTTGGTTGTGCCCCTTAAACCTTTCTAGCACCACCAACAGACACACACATTTCTGTCCATAACTCTGGAACCGCATATCACAGAAACCATCAATCCAATGTCCTATGATTCCTTAGGTCAGGACAAGTCTGATGGTTATGATTGTTTCAAGATCTGTCATATTGTTTCTATGTTGTTGTTTTTTCAATAAACTATTGCACCCCCACAAAAAAAAGAAAACTGGCTATTCTGCTCATTTCCACATCAGATGTAAGTACTGTTTGAATAATGCAGACTAAAACAAGTTTTAGACTTAAGATCATAATAAATCACAGTACTAACTAGGACTGTCAGGACGAATTCACATTCGCAAGTTTAAGATCCCATGTTTTACTTTTAGTAGCTTAACATGAGTCTGTTGAAACACCCAGTTCCTAAAGTTTTTGACGAAATGACCCTTGTGTCCCTTCATGTAGGAAAAGGGCTCTGAATAAACGCTCATTCATGGCATATTTTATTTTCACATATTTTTTATATGTATCTTAAGTGCTATTACACCTAACCAGTTAATGTCCAACAGTCACTTACCGGAGTTACATTTTCTGTGGTTGAATCTGAAATTGAGTTCTATCGGGTATATAGTGCAGTTGTTTGGGCCTACAATCCCATTATGTTATACCTTATGTAGTGAGCATATATAGTGAATAGAAAGCCATTTGGGATTTGGGATAAACGTGTGTTGGAGCGGCTTAAATAAAAAATTATTCCTGCGACAAAAACATGTGGCTAAATAAACAAAAAACATGAAAAGTTTCTGATAAACTTATATTTTGTTCTCATGATTTTCTTTGCTTAAGAAAGCATTTTCACCTTCCCTGGTTTACGTGATATGAATGCATGGTGTAGCACCACTGCTAACGTTGATTCTGTCTGTGGCAGCATAACATAATACGTAATTCTAATTCTAATGCAATTTTTGAAGGAATTTGACAGACATAACACTGACAGTATGAGTGTGAAGTGCATAACCTGCCTGTGTGTATTGACAACATGTAATAATTACACATTATCTTAATGCTATTTCACAATATGCAAATTATAACAAACCGAAAAAGGCCTGGGGCTAAAACAGCTGTGTACTGTGCATACTGCTATGAAAGAAAAAGAAAATGGAAAGACCACTTCAGTTCAGACCTTTTCAATCATTTTTAACATGCAAATGCTGCAAAAGCACACTGGCACCCAGCACTTAAGGCACAAATAAAAGAAAAGGTCTTTGAGCAATATTCATAGATAGGTACCAAAGTGGAAGGTTAATGGCAGGTGTTCACAACAACTGTTTCCGTTATCTTTATAAGTAAAGATATTAAACAGCCATTATATCCTTGCGGTTGGCTGGCATTGTTAAACTTATTTAAATATTTGAACTAAATGACTTTTAAATGGTTTTATTAGTGGCCACTGTGCCTTCCCATGTGTTTTTCATTGTCTCTTGACTCCAGCTGAGATGATCTAATAATATCGGTCAAGTCATTTACATTGAAATATTTACTCGTATAAAGGCAAAATAGTTACACAATATCAAATACACCTTGAGGGACTCCAGATTAAACGAAAATAAGATAAATAAGTGCTATTCCCTCGCCCTGTCACACATACACACACACACACAGACCTTCTCAGATGTGTAAAACGAAAAATATAATGTCTGAATTTTGAGTCTAGTCTGGTCTGGATGAACTAGTGACCTTGGCTCAAAGCAACTTCTGTTAATAAAGCAGAAAGCACGAAAAAGGTAGCAGGTTGGTTTGGCTTTAAAACAGCTTAAACACAGACGGTGGCATGATGAGCTACACGGAGGAGGAAAACCAACCCCTCAGCTGTATGACATGCTATTACTGAGCCGCTAGTGTCCTTTAAAAATGTTGTATTGATTCCACTGTGGCAATGAACAACAGCGCAGGTCATTTTCACACCTAAAGCTTGAACGGGGTCTAGAGCTATTCTTAAGTTCGATGTAACACTTTTTATGACTTGTATCAATGCTACTCCAAATTTAATTTAAGACCAAATTGATACTAAAAAAGCACCTAAAAAAGTTCAGCCGTAAGAAAAATTGTCTATTTATTCTGCAGCAAGGGGGAAAAAAAACCCTACAACATCTTCAATATGTCACAACATGAAAGTGTGTTAAAAAAATAAAAAAATAGATTAAAAAAATAATGTTTTATGGCATAGAGTCAGGTTTTAACCAGGTGTTCGCCACGTTTGGTTGAATTCAAATTAAATTAAGACTTTTTAAGGATCCACGGAACCCTTGTTAAATATCGAGAATCTCCAGTTGCACGAGCAAGAAAGAAATGTGTGGAGTGTCCAGGCCTGAAAGGGCCTTATTGTGCTTTCACATGGGAGCGGCTATCACTTACGGCCAATCTGCCTTTAGTGAAGTTGGCAAGCACACAGCCACGCCAGCACTTCAGGCACAATTAAAAAAAAATAAAAAAAGTGTTTGAACTATCATCATCTTCTCCTCTCAACTCTTCCAAATCCCCAGACTTCCTCTCTGGCGAGTCTCCTGCTGAGGCACTCTCTCTGTTCCCTCACCTCCACCAACCCACCCCGCTTATTTGCAACTGCTTTTTACCCTGAGAAACGTCAATTCTCACTGTGTGAGCTCTTGTGTGCCTAAAGCACAAATTTACCCAAGCACTTCAAACTCTGCTGGCATTGGCCTCTTTCTCCCTTAGTATTGAAAGCACACCATGCAGAGGGAGAGAGAGAGCCCGAAAGCACTCAAGCCTCGACGCACAACCTGCTGACTTTGAATCAATAACCAGTCATTACCTCCCATTTCCCAATGACCATTACTAAGACACCTGGCTAACCCCTGTCATTGAGGCCTACCATTCAACATAGGAGGGGCTACACAGAACTGATGAGCAAGGGTAAAACTGACTCCCTGTGGTTACATCAAGTGTGTGTGTGTGTGTGTGTGTCTTTCCAAGAGGGTTGAAGCCAGGACATGACAATCCTCTATTGAGGGTCACATAAATGTCTTTTGGCCTTTGGTGAGGCTGGAAAAAGAGCAGTGTTTAAAGCCGGAGGTGGCGTAGGCCAGCACAAAGCCAGGATTTAGCTGAGCTCCCGTAAATCGCTTCTTCGGCCCAATGCTCTGACAGCAGTTAAAGGGGCGAGTGCTGAAAACAAACCCTTTTAACAGAAAAGGTATTGGTGTTTCAAAAATGTCTTTCTCAATAAATGCTGCTGAATGCAGGCAGGAAAGCAACTCAGACGTTTAGCAGAGTCAGGCTGTCTCTCTAAACAGCAGCTGAGCTACACACTTATTTGACCTAATTATACCGGAGACACTGTAATCATGCACATCAAAGGTGATTACAAATCAGCTGCCTATGCTAAATGTGAGTTACTATATGACATTTGTGAGAAAAAAGCTCTCCAAGTGATGGTCAGCTTTTTCCTTTACATATTTCATTACAAATGCCACACATGTAGTGGGCTGAAAAGGTAAGAGGATTATCCATTAGCACAAAAATAACACAAAAAAGAAAGTATATAATTTGTCTAATATAAATTTTTTTTTTTTTTTTACTGATATTACGGATATCAATGATATTGATTGCCTTTTAACTCTCTCTATTAAAGACCTTTAGCCTCTCACTGCATATTTACTGCCTCTTATGAATATTTATATTCAGTTTATGACTCTTTAGTGCAGCATACATAGTCTAAACAAGGTATCGTGCCTACTGTCCTCTCCTTTAGGACAAACGATTGTACAAATCATTCCCCACCATACATACTGGGTCAAAATCCAGACAGGCTTTCAAGCACATTTAATCACCTAATCCATTAAAGGCAACATAAAACGGAAAATGGAAACGCATTTTTTCTTCTGTACGCACTTCTGACTGAAACAGGCTCAGTAGGGGGACAATATGATGTTATTGGTTAATATTATTTTTTCCCTGCACGCTTCTCAAAAATCAGAAGACGCTCAGAGGTGGGTAAAATATTTTAATGGAAAATTACAGAAAAACACGATTTATTAATACTTTTTTTTTTAAATAAGTGATT
Organism: Olivaichthys viedmensis; assembly: GCA_028565825.1. NCBI lineage: Eukaryota > Metazoa > Chordata > Actinopteri > Siluriformes > Diplomystidae > Olivaichthys > Olivaichthys viedmensis. The sequence continues at coordinate 1,299,351 of JAOUQW010000009.1, forward strand.
AATATTGATATAGCATGCACAGTACGACCTGGGACATGAACTAACAAAGTAAAAAATAGAATAAAAAAGTTTGTTGTCTTTGAATCATTACTTCATTCTGCCTCAAACTCAATTATTAATAAATAAAACACTACAACTGCACAGCTTCATATCAGTCACCACCAAGAGAGACTTAAAAAGCTGCCTTTTATTTAGCACAGTTTTATGTCTCCCCCAGAGCAACACGCTCGATATCACGCAAGGGTATTTGTATTGCCATCTGAATGAGAGAATATTCGTCGACATAAAAGGTGTGCCAGGAGCTTTAAGAGCTTATTGTTGGGCTGCATTATTGCAGCCGAGGGCAGGGGCAGGTAAACACAATGCTCGGGCTCTCCTTCCACTTCACAACGGGAAGCTGAATTGAGCCGTGACTGCGCACTGTCAACAGCGACTACAGGCTTGGCACACACACAACAAAGGCCGCTGAGCACCCGCAGGGTCGGGGACCGCTACGCAGACACACAACGCAGGGCGAACATTCACACAACGCTGGAACGGCGCACGGATGATAAACAATGCTCGTGGAAGTGGCTAATCTGAGTGAAAACATAAACATAAGTCGTGATCTAAACATAAGGCGAACGGCTTTTCGTTGCATAGAGTTTAAATATGAACAGAGTCTCAGCGAGCAATTTATTTTTTACGCGCTCTGACTGTGAGTGGATATAGTAAGCACACGCGCACACGCACACACACGCACGCACACATAGTCCTCTAACTCTAACAGATGGCCCCATACATAATCGTATGCGATGCTTTGTTAATGAACTGTTTCAACACACCAAGATATGGGCAAATGGTGATGTCATTATGATCAGATGTTGCGTTGATGATGTCCTTTGTTTTACTGTGAATTAAAGCTTGTCTATTATCTGCTAACCACGAGCTATAAATCTGCCGTTCAACCTGTCAAACTGACATCGCTGTGTAAACAGTGTGGTTCTCCTATATGGACAAAATATGTGCTGTATCTTTATTCAACTAAATCTCACTCCACTTCACAAAAAAGTCTAATTGACAATTATTTAAAAAAATAAAAATCCTCTATATAACAGCATCCAATTATTCAGCTTTGATTACGTTCAGTTTCTCTATGAAATTAGAACAAAGAGTAGTGTCTTTCCCCTTAAGAACAATAAAGCTCTCTCTCTCTCTCTATCTCTCTCTCCCCATGTGTCTCTGATGTGTTCGTGTTCTATTATTTTTCACTTTGAATCTGTCTTTGCTACACTCAAGGGAATTGCGAGACCTTGAGATGTTATCCTGGGCCCAATCCTAATGCAGTGTTCAGGGCAAGGTAGTGAGGGAGTGTGGAACTCACCCCGTTCTTCGGGTAGGCTATCCATCCGAGGTCACCCATTATAGAGCGAGAGTCCAGCAGGTTCACTGTGGGAGAGCGAGACACAGAAGAGAGGCACATTTTTAGGATACTACAGGCCTTCAGACTACATAGCTGCAACATAGTTTCACATTTGTACAACGCATTGTATGGTCATGATATATTTCGTTTGTGTCAGATCGATGATCAAAATAGATTATGCCTGCTCTACATCTGCTAATCTATTAAAAAGTCAAGGTACATTTAAAGATCAAATAAATCCTCTTGTCTTTATCATGAAACATCCATTTCTTGACACTTAACTTTTCAATTCTAATTGATTTTATTCGAATGCTTTTCAGCTTGGTATGATGCAACACTTGGCTCTATGCTTACATGCCAAAAGGTGACTACATAACACTGTTTCATCTCCAAATCACCTGTGAACGTATTTAAATTACCCACCATGCTTTTGCCACGGCTGGAGTATTCTACAAATGACTAGGGCTAGCGTTAATTAGATGACCTTTGGAGCCTGTCTGATCATCAGTGAATTGGACTTTAATCAGACGTTACGTGGCTGCTCCATTTAGCATGTGTGAAACCATTTGCAGGCAACAGCAGGCAGTGTTGTAAAACCATGCAGCAGCTTAATAATATAATTTTTTTTTAAACGCCTAGCCCCCCCCCCAATATTATAAAATGACAATGGCAGTGAAAGGAATGCAGCAATTTCCAGATGGTGAACCCGAATCAAGGCAGAATAAACCACAGGATTCAGTATGTCAGACGATTGAAATACATTCACAAAACCAGACACAGAAAACATAAACCGTTAAGTTCATGGAAAAGATTCAGGGCCCTGATAAACATTTTTTGCACACTTGCAAAAGGTTCGTGTTTACATCTGCAGCATTAAACATTCGTCACCTGTTTAAACATGTTTAAAACAGTGTCAAATTGTCTTTGTGACAATGAACTCTACTTAAAAGTACTCAAAATGGGTTTTGGATGTGTTCCACTTGAACGACAGTTATCTGTGTACATTGTTCTACTAAAGATGAAATATATCCTGGGGAGAATCCCGTAAATCTAATTAGGACAAAAGCAGAAGTATAAAGTGGTGAACTAGATCATGTAGGGAGGTTATGTCCGTCCTACGGCAAATACAGAGAAAAAAAGTCCAATGTGCGCTTTACTGACATTGTTCTTTAACCGAATGATAAGAAGGCGCTTTTGTGTGACAGGCTACCGTGTAAGAGACAAAAAGAAGAGCGAGCGATCACGCCCTAACAAGGGGGAAAAAAACATCTTTCCTTATAAGTCGACGGCAAAAGGGGTTCAAACAAAGGAGCCGAGACAAACTAGTCAGAACGATTTGAACTGCCCGGAAAAGGCACTCGGCAAAGGAATGTGTCAGGCTAAACGGTGAAAATGCAAATGCCAAACTATCCTCATCAGGCTCCCTTTCAGATTAGCATGGCAGGTTGGAGCAGAGGTCGGCGCTCGGCGAATCGGGGAGTGTATTAAAATTCTGCCGGGGTTAAGGAATTGTGACTTTGAGAGACCGTTATCCTTCCTCATGTGCCGTGCCATTGTGAGCGCCGATGGAGGCACGGAGCCGTCTGGTGCCCCACGCTGCTCCACGTTTCATTGTGCCACCGTCGGCCGCAATCAATCACACACTCTACATACCTGTCATGCACCATCCATATGCTCACTCTGAACCGTCATCTGAACAATTTACATATTCTATACGACAGCGTGAAAGCACTTGGACTGAATGACAAATTAGAACACATCAATTATAATTAAGCAGGAATGGCTGGCGTTTCCCATTGAGGACGACTGTGCGAAGTGTGCACTTCTTTGTGTGTTTTGAATTGATTTAAAGCACTGCACGACTAAACACACTGCAATGCCGAAGAACTCAGAGTACATAAGACTACTCTGTATTTGTGCAATGCAGAAATTGATGCAGAGATGCAGTGATGTCAGCGTTACATGCTGACAGAACTGAATGGCTCACACCCTTCGCCTTTGTCTCATCTCTCACTTGTGTTTATTGCTGACTGCCATGTTTCTGACACACTTTTTTCATACTTAATCCAAAGTCAGCTATTTCTCCCCAAAGATATTGGTGTCTTTATTTTAGACTCCATAATGCGCAAACAATCAGTACGTTAGCGGACTGACATAACATTCTGGCAGCAGATTTTCAAGGCTGTATGTTGTTTTTCAAGGCAAAATTCTTACTCTGAAAGTAGACTTGCACAAAGGGCATGGTTTTCATTTACAATGATCGCAATTTGGATTTTTTGTAATCCATTTGATATCGTTACTGAGATCAAAACGGCACCTCGCAGACCAGTTTTTATGGTATTTCAAGTTCACAATTCTCACCTATTAAGCCTGTGGTGAGCTGATGTAACAAGTTTTGACGAGACCGATTGTATATGATCAAAGACAGACGGAGAGCGAGCGAGATAGAGAAACCACTCAGATAAAGTAGACACTCAGTGAGCATCGTCTGTCTACAGAGACGGGCAGACACAAAAAATCTTGCCTGCCCAAGGAACAAAGAATATGCCAGCAATGTGAACAGCATGAAACAGAAACAGAGCTGCACTTTCTGACAAAATGCTCAAGAGTCAATGAGACTTGCAAATAATTTAATCTATTAGGGGAATGTAAGAAGTGCTGTACTCTGGCAGCACTGTATGTCCTCGCTTGCCACCATCAGAGGGACTGTGAGTGACAAACATGCATTAAGTGCACACACACACACACACACACACAAATACAGACGCTGACCTAGACATTCACATCTATCATAAACCCTATCAATTTAGATTTTTTTCTTGCAGTTGCAATGTGAAGCCGAAGCACTTTTCATTTTTACACTTTTTTTTATTTTTTATAACAGTCATACACTACAGCTGCGCAATATATCATCTGTTAATCATTATCACAATATTGGCCTTTGCAATACTGATATCGCAGAAGCCTGCAATATGAAAATGAGCACTCAAACACAACCCCAACTGCTTTTATTTTGTTCTGTCAGCATTCTGCGATCTCTTAAGGTTTTTCGGATGGAAAGTTTTCTGGAGGTGAATCGATCAATCGTGGCATTGGCACGACACACAAGAAGAAGAATAACAATCATTTGGGGCAAATTTACGCATTACCTTTCATCGCGACACATCACGGGGTTTACGAGTTCGCATTAATATATTGCAAGTCATATCGACATCACAGTGTGTAGCAATATAATCGCGATATGTTATTTTTGTCCATATCGTGCAGCCCCATCACATCCCCTATACCCCAAGCTTAGGTAATATGAAACAAATGAAAACGAACATTTCGACCGTATTGAGCCCACAAGCCTGTGTGTGGTGGGATGTGATGGAACTAGTTTTGATGGGACCCCCGAATTGCACAGAGACCAAATGAAACACTGGATGACACAGAGACAGAGAGCAATACATTATGCTGACAGTGTACTCACAATGGATGATATATTTACTGGCAGAACATCAAGCAGTCTACACCTGAGTTAACCTTTAAGTCTTTTACTCTTCAGAGTCTCACAAGTCGCTTGTTTCGACTGTTATCTGGCTTGGTGTGGATTTAAGCCCACCTGCTCAAGTCTATAGGGAGGACAGGGACAGAGAGCACCACGACGCGTGGTGACATAAAGAACCCCCCCACTCACCCACCCACCCACACACACACACCCCCACTCACACCCCACACGCACTCACACTCACCCCACCCACACACACACCC
>JAOUQW010000009.1:1314629-1324885 GCA_028565825.1 Olivaichthys viedmensis
AAATCACGTGGCAACATCAAGTATAGGTAAATATTTCAAAGCATATCATAATAATGTCTAATAACAGATATTTATGTGTAATATTTTTTATTCTTCATTACACTTTACTTGAACCCTGCTTCATAAGACTGGAAGAAGTCATATGCTTCATAAGACTGGCATAACCACATCATAAACATGTCATGGAAGAAGTCATTTTCTGTCATGAGTTGCCATGCCAATTTAAGTCCAGTGACACAAAAATGTGAAGTTACCATTACCGGTGATTATCATGATGATAGCTGGTTTAAAACAGATATTTTGATGTGTGCTTTATGAACCTGTCATAAGATATTTTATACCAAGGCCAAACCATGTACAAAGCCTCCTTTTGTTGGGTTAACACCTGCCGAAGCATTTCGATATTAGAAAATAATAGGACACTTCTTTGCTTTGCCTCGTCCGTTATTTTCTTTATAATTTCTGTCATGCCTTGTTGGGCATTATATCACATGCTAAAAATCACTAATGGTCACGACAAGCCCTTTATGATGCTGCCTCAGAATTAGCAATGACGTGCCATGACAACTCATGACACGTTTATGATGTTATGTCAGTCTTATTGATGCAGGGTTCAAGTAAAGTGTTACGCATTCTTCTTTTGTTTTGCTGATTCGCATATTAAATTGCATGCATGTCCTATATCATGTTGTATATTGCCTTTACAGGGCCCTACTGTAAATAAGATCTTGGTCTCGGTATAAATTCCCTGTATGAATAAAGGAACATATGAGTAAAAGTGTGTTGTCCTGTAGTTCAGCAAGCAGGGCAGGACTGGGACGGAGCATTGGACTGTGTATTCTAGACTAACCCAGTAGCACAAACAATCATGCTCTCCATTAATTCCTGCCCACAGACTCAGTGCCGTGTCACACAGCTAGCTGTTGATCATACACAACATGGGCCACTGTAGTATGTCACTGTCAAAACTGGGCAGGCAATTATTTCCCCCCTTTCCCCCCAGAGATCACAAGATGCCCATTCTGACAAGAGTGTTTTCTTTCCCTCTTATATAACCAGTATATTCGTAAACATTGTTATAGCGATTTGGTCATTGTGATTCAGACCACAGGCTGTGGCGCTACATTTGCATGCTCCCTGTAACCACCACGATAATAACGCCTGTGGAATGTCAAGTGAATGAAGTGTTGTTTTTTTTTTTTTTTTGTAAATCGCACCCCGTGTCATAGCCTCAGAGTCTGGAGACCCAGAGAGGACGTTACAATGTTTGCCCCTGCCATGGTCTTTTCTGGTCCGTGTTTTAATTAAGAACCTTTCCAGGGCGCGCATTTCCATGGGCTCACCCTGAACTGCACCAGCAGATGGTTTCTGACACTTGTTAAAGTCTGAAGGCATCATCCTCACTTTCTTGTTCTCTCTCTTTCTCACACACACACACACACACACACGCACGCTGGTGAACTCTCCTAAGATTCGCTTCGCGCAGCACATTGTGCGAGCTGTTACCTTCCAGAACACACTCTGCCCTTGAGCTAAAGACACAGCGAGGAAAAAACGCTGGCTGAACACTTATGTAGCACTGGAGATGTCTTAATTTCCCAGCAGAAAGATTGCTCTCCTCCACTCTGGCTGCACTCGAGACATTTAGGCCACCATGACACCTCTAGACCAGCAAGAGCCGTCTCTGCATGTCAACCAGAAAGTTCCACGCTAATTCAGATGTCTGTCAGATTTCCCCTCCCCCCCTCCGGTCGTCTATTAATACCTAAATTTCCGGACATTTCCTTGCTCCGGTACGAGCTCCGATAGCTCTGTATGTGTCCTACTTTTCATGGCGCAGCATGAATAATGTGCGGCGAGTCTCATGAAAGAATCATCTCTGCCGATGAATTATTGATCCGTCAGGGAACTGTAAGTGTAGGTTACAAAGTGTGTTTACCCACACAAAGTTAATCACTTGGCTGTATTAATCGACGCTAGCTGAAAAGCAGAATTGTGGGAATCGTGTGATTTATAGTTACATCTTTAAAGCTGTGAAAGCAAAACTAGGCCCCACGCATGATGTTAAATGCCTTTCACTGTATTCAGACAAATGTTCCCGTGTTTGTTAGGTCTGAAATACTAAGTACACTCAACATTCTCCCTCTCATTATGATTGGGCTGTCGGATCCCGACACTGTTTCCCTCCATGCTAAACACATCGAGATCGAGATAGCCAACCTCGATATTAGCAGTTAGCAGTTGTTGACAATTAATTCTGTCTCGGCGCACAATATGCATGCCTACATTCTCAGGCTTTGCATTCTGGAGATAATTATAGATCTAAGGCATGGAAAATCTGTGGGATTGTCAAAAAGATAATGAGGGGAAAATAAGTGCTGAGCTGGTCGCAGAGTAGATTTTTATCTTCGCAAGAGACATCTTAATAAAGTTAACAGCACCGAATGCAAATGTTATGCAAATGACTACTCACCATTCAACGTTTCCTGGAGTTGGAAGTGGAGTGGATGGAGATAACATTGTTTTATTTATTTTGGTTAAAAAAAATGTATGCCTTAAAAAGAGAGGTTTGGGGGAACCACTGACAGCGGCCATATATATATATTCATAATCATGCAGACTTTCATTGTTGTATTTCCTCTTTCCTCTTTTGTCTTTGTTAAACTTGCTCACTTGCTGCAGGATGTTATGACTAAATCAGAGTCAGTGCCGAGCTCCAAATTATATGTTTGTGTCTTGCTAATGCACCGGAATCAAAATCAGTGTGCCCAAAATGTTACGGGTACTGAAAGAGGAAAAGTTCACAGTCGTTATTTTCTTTTTGGCATGTGGACTGAAGCCAGTGATAGTATGTGTCAAAAGAAAGTGGTTTAATGGAAAGACATACAGAATCCACTGCAAAAAATGATATATTAGCAAGGAAAAACATCTTGAGTAAAGGCAAATGTATCTAATATTTATCATTATGAGATTATTATAAAACAAATATGAGATCATTTAGCCTATTTCGAGACTTTTTTTAAAAATACTAATTTCAAGCTTAAAATTGGCTTATTCAATTGCTTTCTATCTAGAAATAAATGTTTGAGATAAGCAAAATTATCTGCCCAATTATCTGCCACTTGCTAAGATATAATTTTTTGCCATGTCTTCCATGTGACAGTCAGTGACAGAATCCAAACTCCCACCAACGTGACAAGTGACAGTGTAAAAACTTTAAAAATCTATATCGCCAATATATAAATCAACCATATTATTACTAGAAATTAACCATACCAGCCAGAAACTAGGTATTTTTGTGCTGCGTAAAAATTGAGAGCTTCGTGAGCCCCTGGTGCTTCCTTCAAGAACGTCTGTCTGGCCTGCACCTGTCAGAATTAACGTAATCCAGTGACTTCATTAAATGATAAAGAATTTACTTCATAAAGACATTACTGTTCCTCTTTATTCTGATGAAATGCACTTTGAGTTGACTGACTTACCAGGAATTGAGCAGGCAAATAGTCAAAGAAGATTTTAATAAGTATTTATTAAAGTCTTCTTCTTGGAGAAATAATTTTGATTGCAGTAAGATCTTTTGTACACACAGAAATATTGTTGTAATATTAATCATTCCTCCTCATTTTCAAATGGAGGCACTGCTCCTCTTGTTTCCTCTCGGTTTCGGACTATGAATATGTAATTTACAGACATCTTACCTTCTCTGTACTTAAGCCCCTTGTTGCTGTCTATCATTCAGCTCTCAGATTCTTAACTGGTGAGAAATATTCTACACATCATTGTGCTTTATATAGAAATATAGAAAGGTGGGAAGGCCATTTCTCAGTTAAAAAGAGATCTTCGTTGGTGCCTGGTATTAAAACTTAGGCCTTACCCTCAATGTGTTTTCCTAGATTTAAATAAATGACATGAAAAAACAAGATTTTTAAGTCTTGTAATACTGACTCAAAAAGCTGGACACCATCAGTTTCCTTTATGATTGTACAGAAACCAGAAAGACCTTGTGAACTTATTAAAATTAATAACCAAAGCACTTGTACCTGTATAGTTATACCACCTTGAGACTTCCAAAGACTGAAAGAATTCACATTATGAGCAAGAAAAATGTTGGATTTTTTTATGGAGTCAGTCAAAAAAGATGTGAAGACAAGCAATAACAATGACCACAATCATAACCGTATTCATTTCTTTCCATACACACTCTTGACTACCTCATAGTAACTTGGTAAAAAAATTATATTTTCGTGTTTGTCATGATTATATACAGTAGGCCTATATATTGTAAAATGTATTCCTTTAGCTAAACAGTTCAGCTTTACAGTTGTTAAATGATTTTATTTTGCTAGTTTAAAGTCTTTACTGTATCATGATATTTTGAAATAATTTTAATGCCAAAACTGACAAACAAAGAAAACTGAAAACCTAAGGTCCAATTGTAGTTAGTTAAATGAATCCCTTAGGACAGACATACAGTAGATACGTATATCGTAAACCTGTTTTAATCACATTTCCATGATATCAATGTTGAAAACTCCATATAATAACATAACTTAAAGGGTGCTGTTCCCACATTATTGGTACCCATGAAAGAAGATGGCACCTTCATTTCCTAAATCTCAACTGAACCCCTGCATAAACCATATGAATTACATTGTCAGAAAGGTGGGATGTATTATTGGATGGAAAGATCTCTTCATTAATTTCAAAACCAAATGCCCCAGTGTAACTTTTGGAATGTCAGTAAAAGCTGGCCTGGTTCTTCATTTGTTTCCCACACCAGTGTGTGTGTGTGTGTGTGTGTGTGTGTGTGTGTGTGTGTGTGTTTGTGTGTGGCCCATAGCACCGTCTCGCTGTGCATGCCCAGTATGTGTGGTGTCAGGGTCAGTGAGGCTATAGGCTTGGCCACACCATTCTGAATAGAGGACAGGCTGCCTGCTCTCTCTCTCTCTCTCTCTCTCTCTCTCTCTATCTGGTCCATCCTCACCATCTGCCCAAAGCACTTGACTGACAGCGCTAGCCAGGGAGATCCAATTGTGCCAGAAACTGAAGGCCGAGGGGAGGGGAGACACTTGACAGAGAGCAAACTGGACGTGACGATCAAGCAAATAAGCCTCCCTCTCCTAACTGCCACCTATTATACACACTGCTGGGCTGGGGGGAAATCAGTCGCCAACCGTAGTGGCTCAGCCAAAATGAGCCCCAAGACCCCCACCACCCCTTAAACAGTAAGACACAATTACACAGGAGAGGTGCTTGAGAGGGACACAGGAAGGACATGTGAAAGGTGAAAAAAGGGGTCTGTTGCTTATTTCCCTAAAGAAAGATGACTGGTATAATGGACATGAGTACAGGAGGGCATTTACATGTAATTAATGTGGTCTGTTCAGAAATACACTATTCAGAAATACACACGGCATTCCACTATGGCTTTGAGAGTTTAGCATTGTTTAGACTGTGAGAGGTGGGTAGAACAGCCAAAAGCCTTACTCAAATAAAATTACTGTTAATTAAAAATAATGACTCCAATAATAAGTAAAAGTAGTCATCGAAATGACTAAGAGAAAGAAAAGAATCTAGTTAAAAAATAGTCAAGTAGCATGTTACTGCATAGGATCAGATTTAAATGATGAAGATGGCGATGAGATTACAACCATCCAATGTAAATCAATGGAGACAGCAATGATTTAAACTGCTAGTTAATGTAATTTGTAGCATTTGTATTACATCAAATATAAGGTACATCTCTCGTTTGTGAAAAAACGTTAATATTATGCATACGTAGCATTCTCTGCTTGCTAGCTAGGAGACATTGCTAATGTAAGCAGTTAGCATTATAACAGACACAGCCACAACTTACTGCAACATATTTCCCAAGTTTAGGTTTGATCATCTCAGTGTTTTTCAGGGCACAAAGTAGGCAGCACATTATGTATCTATTATTTTTGACAGTCTGGAAGGGAAAATACTTTCTCAATATGCGGCCAGAGAGCTGTCTCCGCTAAACAACTGGTTTCCTCCATTAAATCATCCATCTCAGTCACTGTCAATATTAGCGTAACAACGTTTGGTGAACTGATGTAGTCATGTAAAGATGTGAAGAAGTAACAGGCAATGTGGAGCGAAATAAACAAAAGAATCTCTAGTGAACTATATGACAGAATATCCATCAAATTGAAAAACGAGAAAAAATGTAGCAAGAAGAACAAATGTAATGAAGTAAAAGTAAATTATTGCCTTTGCAAATTTAATCGAGTAAGTATCCCCTACAAAAACTACTCTTAAAAGTATAATTTGTCGTACATGTAGGACATTGCTATCCATCTCTGTAGAATGGAAACAATAACTAGCGAAATGTCTGTGAATGTTTTCAGTCATCCAGCTCATTTTGAATGTCGAGGCAACAAACTACTGTCACATTTGGTGACTGAAATGTTAAGAATGCCAATTCCTAGTTAAAATGATCTAAAAAGGAAGACCGGAAGCATTTTTGCTATGAAATAAAATCCTTTAAAAATAAAGGTGCCAGAAAAGGTTCTTAAGAGTAAAGCCATAGAAGAACTATTCTTTGGTTTCCTAAAGAACCTTTTGATTGATGGATCTTTAACTACTTTTGTTACTGCTACAGAGAACTAAAAACATTTTCCCCACACATAAATCTTTGTGGTGGAAAATTATTTATTATACTAAACAAACTAACAGACAGTCCTGGACATCAACATACACATGGACATTAACATTAAAAATATATGACAACGTAGACAGACACATAAGGGCTTAAATACACAGACTGATCAAGGGGAACAAACAGGAAGCAGCTGGGAACACTCAATGACGGAACAGGGGCGTGACATGAAACAAAGACCAAACATAAACATCAAGCACATGGTGCTCGTCGTCCTGGCGACCGCCTAGCGTGGTCACGTGCACAGCCATACATGGCGAAGAGCCCATGACAGCGGTACCGAAAATGGTCGCTCTAAAGAAACTTTGCTGGCATCTTTATTTTTAAAAGTGTAGAAAATAGAACACTATGCATTCATTTAATTGTAGGCAAAATGTATTGAGTCAATAACGAATCTGGTGCAACCATTAGAAAGCAGTACACAGAAAATAATGTGGTAAACCCCTTTAACCCCAGCAGATAGCAATAGAATAACATGAGATGAACACTGATGCAGAGGAACATTGCACCTGATACATACAGCACACAGAAAGCTAATCCATATTCAGTGATATGATTTAGTACATTGCATCTGAGATGCTACAAATTACATTAACTAGCAATCTAGATGTTTTCCTCACACACACAAACCATCCCGCAGCTTGCTTCAGGCCCAGTCTGGCTGTCACCCTGGATTACATCTTACAATTAAATTTAACTTCCACATATAACATTTCAATCAACATACAGGGGGTTTAAAATCACCTTTACTAAGCTCTGCAATGGAACATTTGATAAATACCCCATTCAAATCCAGTTTTGTGTTGACATGCCTTGCCATACTGAACTGCTTGAATAATGCTGCCTGAGTATACCACTGTATAAATAGAGCTCTTCCTTCACCGGGGAGCTTTTTATACCTTCATCTGACAACAATCTTTAAAATTTCATAGCCTTTTTAGCAATAACCTCATGGTGAATTTTTTATGGTGTTGTGCTTATAAGGAACATCGACTGCAAAACTGAGACACACAATAGAGAGCAGATTGTGTTCACTCACACTCAAACCCGTTATATAAAAGCACCATGTCACGCTGGATATTTTTCTATAAATAACGGAGAACAGTAAGACAAACTGAATTCTCTATTGGCCAGTTTTGAACGAAAATGTTGAGTAACACTTCCTGATATCAGTGATGTGGAATGTGCAAATGTTATATCATACAAAATGATAATTTGTGCTTTTGTCAACCTGAATGTTTCCATTTCTGTAAGAATGAACGAGGAACTACTTCTACAACACAATTTATTACTGCATTTGAATTTTGGTTATTCATTTGGCAGAAGCTTTTATCCAAAGTGACTTACACTTGATGCAGAATCCAATCAAAGCATATAGATAAGGAGTTGAGGATTAAGGGGCCTTGCTCAAGGGCTCTACATTGGCTCTCTGGCAGTCCTGAGATTTGAATTCACACCCTTCTGCATCACTTGCACAGAACCCTAACTATTGTGCTACCAAAAGCAAAAATGCAATCTCACATAACAGCTAAACTGTGGCATACACAGGAACTTTCACCACCATCTACCTGTACTGTATACCGTATGTCTAAATTTTATGTATATCCATATACAGTATTACATGGCATGTAAGTAATTTATATGCAATATAATTATTCCACTGTATTACAAAACATAATTTAGTGCAAGATGCATGTTACAACATAAGCCACAAGTGAGATTTTTTTCACTGTAAAATTACTGTAAAATATTAAATTAATAATTAAAGCATTTTACAAATGAGGCAGAATTCAATCCAGGCTTATCATCCTGGGCTGAGTTTCACAAAAAATCATAGAATCATGGTTAAATGGTAAAGCGAGCATCACATTGAACACTTTCTCACCCAGTTAAGATTATCTTAACTTTATGATGCTTTTGGGAAACTAGACCCTTATGAGAAATCCGTACGAATTTGAATGAACAAGGGTGATGTGGTTATATTTAGTTTGATTTTATATGAATGTCGTAAAAAAAAGTACAAATGCTAACTCTGCCCTTAACACAAACCTTAACCTTTGTATCTTTTCATATGACTTCAGTCATGCGAATTGTTACAAATTTGCAAGTGTGAGATCATGTTGGGTTTATAGCTGTGTGGTTCTGGGTGGCTCAAAAGCTCAACATTGGCACTTAAGCAGTTCTGGAATTCACTCACTCTTTTAAAAAATGAGACATTTCTAAAGGCAGAGAGGTTGTATAAGAGGATAATTTAGTGACATTAACCCTCATGTTTTGTTGAGATCACCTTTACTCCCTTCACTTGGAAATACGTCACGTTGCGGAAAAATAATGTGTTCGAATTTTCGTTTCACGTTGTCTTTAACTAAGTAGACAAGAGAGATAAACAAAATTTAAAGCAAGGAACTAGTAACAATAACAAGGCTAAATAGGATTTAACAAAAGATCTGAACCAGGCACACACAGAAGGACTGAGGAACAGACTGATTGGGCAAGATACAAATCACTAATAGATTGACTTCTAGAAACATGAGGATAAGTACAAAGCTAAACAAGGCAAGATAGAAAAGGCAAGGCAAGACTAAGCATAACAAGAAATAGACAATGCTAGAATGAGAGGAATGGCACAAATGCAAGCACATGTTAGGTGCATGGCCCCCGCTACCGGGGACAGGTTCGTGACAGGATCCTAAAGTCCCTAATGCTGTATGTATAAAAAATGATAATAATTTCAAAATTAACCTATTTTTTCCTTTCATGTTTTACTTTCCTTTGACCCAATTAAAGCCCAGTAGACAGAAAATGATTGAAGCCTTAACCCTCCCTTTTGTCAAAAAGTTGGTGTGCACATTTCAAAAAAGGCGAATAAAGCTGTAAATGACCATAAAGCATGATTTTTTTCTGCAAATAATGAAATATTTCATGGTTTGTATGGTATATAGGCGCAAACAATAGTTTGCCAAAAAAAAAGTAATTTATGCCTAATTTTATCACCAAAAAGTAATTTATGCAGGATAGAAAAGTAATGTTAATAGTAATGATGTTATGCACTTTTATGCACTTTATTTTACATACTAATTAAAAAAGGCAACAAAAATTCAAATGGACAACGGATCCAACTTTGTATAACACATGTATAACACATCAACAGTTGCATTTAATCCTTTTTTTATAGCTGAGGTCTCTGAAACCCCAAACTGCATCACATATATTTTTTGAGATGTTAAAAAGGATCTGGGGTCTCCTGAAACCCAAATAAAACATTAGGCTTAAAGGCAAAGGTGTATCAGTCTGAGCAACATGTGTTTAACTGAGAAGTATGATTTCTGATTTCTATTGTGCTTTCATGTACTATTTATAAATCATATATAAACACATTACTACTTCATTAATATTATTACTACAGTTACAATAGTACTAGATAGAAAGATAATGTTAAATACCTTCAAAATCAGTGCAACCATATTAACACACCAACATAAATACTGTATGTATATTGGCTCAGTGGTTAGGGCACTGGACTACTGATCAGAAGGTCGTGGGTTCAAACCTCAGCTCTGCCAAGCTGCCACTG